>CM045918.1:1357175-1381202 GCA_025169955.1 Salix arbutifolia | reverse complement strand
AATATTTATATGTTCATAAATTTGTTAAGAAAAATCATTTTATTGTGTATTTTTTAGATTAAATTGCACAATTCTAATTTTTTTTTTTGAATTCATATATATAACCTCGAAACAGCACACTAAAACGCTCCGAAATCAAAACATTCCGTTCCAATTGAAAAAACGAAGCACCAACTGAAATGGTATTGACAACCTTGTGTAATAATGTTTTCACTTTCAGAGCCATGAAACCCCATTTAGGCCATCACCATGCATGGTTCTTTCCCTTGAATCACCATTATTTCTGTCAATAAGCCATCTTACCTAAAAACTTAAACTGTTAGGTGAGATTTCAAAATATAATTTATATTATTCTCTAACATTTTCTAGCCCATCAACAGTTGTAAACATATGATGCACGATCGATGACTGATTCCCGATTTCCCATTGGCATCGAATGGGGAACCTAATTCCTATTGCTGGTTTTTGGATGCAGAGATAAATTCTTTCTTGTTGGAAAAAAGTCAGCTATTTTACAGAGAAAAGTAATTAGTCACATAACAATTCTGCAGCAACACTTGTGGGGTCATTAAGTTTCTGTCATTAATCTTTACCTGGGCGAACCTGTTTAAATTATCATGTTCCGAGGTGAATCCTCTTTTATACACCATAGATAAAATACAGAAGAGATGATCACAAGCCCAGCTACACATGCCGCTGATATCCCAACAAGTTTTCCTACACGTTTCTTGTCCCTCCTGGAAGAGCCAGCACCATCAGATACTGCAGAATCCAGGCACGGTCGAGCATGTTAGAAATGCAGAAGGAAGTTTGAAAATGGACATTTGCATGCCTGAGAAAGAAAATGTAAGGATGGATCTACCTTGGGAAACATCAATGGCGGATACTAAAGGTCCATATGTTTCTTTATATGGAATGCAGCAGGTGCCTTTTCCAGCCCA
This sequence comes from Salix arbutifolia, assembly GCA_025169955.1. Classification (NCBI taxonomy): domain Eukaryota; kingdom Viridiplantae; phylum Streptophyta; class Magnoliopsida; order Malpighiales; family Salicaceae; genus Salix; species Salix arbutifolia. The sequence goes on along the minus strand of CM045918.1, from coordinate 1,380,261 downwards.
GAAAAAATGAATGTCCATGATTGTGTTGGTCACATCTGCTTCAAATGTCTTAATCAAGGCTTTCTTGGATCCACCAGCTTCGTTTTTAATGTTGAAGTCCTTAAGAACTATTTCTCCCTAAATCCAGTCATGACACTAATGATCGTCAAGCATGCACAAGCTGTCTCTTTCTCCTGTATAGGTTTATCGATATTTCTACGTGTAAATGGGTTTTTTTTTCCAGCATACCTGTACGTATATGTCGAATATGCGCCTTCCGAGGCCTTTCCAAGATCGAGAGTCATCCATTCCTATCTCAGCAAAGTGAAGCTTAACACTGTATCTTCCATTCTCTAGACCAAGGCCATAGTATCTCAGCGAGCTCGGTGAAATCCTTGCTGTCTTATATAGCTCAGGGTCCAAAGTTGTTGTGATTTGAGAAGCTGTTTGTGTTAAATATTGTTGTCCATTTGGGTTCAAAATGAAATTCCCAGTATTGCTTACTGCCCACAGATTTTCTGAGCTTGTGTACAGTGAAGCAGCTCCAATTGATTCAAAATCACCTTCATATTCTATCCCAGATGCGGAAGTTTGGTTCATGCCTCCACATTTGACAGAAAATGATTCTGAAATGGAAATAAAATGCAGGTAGGTTGGGAAGATGAACTTGGTCAAAAACTATCCTCAAAAGTCTATGATGTACAAAGCAGTTTTAAACATGCCGAGATTTGAAAGCTTTACTTGATGAAACTTTGTTGCTGCACTTGAAATCAGCTTGGAGGCACTGCAACATCCCAGAAGCCTTTCTGTGTTCATTTTTGTTCACTTTATTAGAGAAAATTTGTGAGGGTTTCTCAACCAAAACTGTGGCAATAGATGTTTTCCTACTGTAAATATTTTAATCAGAATCTGATGTGACCTATGAGTGCGATATCTGAAAGTGAAACCTTCAGGTACTGTTTTAAATAGAGCAACAGATTCTCAATGACATATTAATCTCCAAAAAGCTTACCCCTGTACATTGTTTGCATTAATGGAAGTTCCAACAACATTCCTGAACAAGAAAAACAAACGTTGCATCATGCTTGACTGAAGTGGTTGAGTATAAGACTTACAGGTATTGTAATAAAGATAAATCTTGAAATGAGTCTGGAATTTGACCTGTTAATTTGTTGAAACTCAAATCCCTGTCATCACAAATTTGTTTTGCATAGGTTAATATGAAGCTCCTAATGCACAAATTTTGATGTCTAAGTGGCTTACAGTTCTTGTAACCGGGAAAAGTTTCCCAGTCGGTCTGGAATTTGTCCCGACAGTAGACAGTTTCTCAAAACCCTGCAAAAACGTACTAGGCAATGCACTTACTAGATAATATAAAATAAAACAAAAAGATGGGGTACTGCTGAAAAAACATACTTTTACTTGAGATTTACAGAAACTCACAATATAGTTAAACTTTTCTGGTGTAGCAAGAACTCAAGAACAGAATCTTCACCTTTAAGATCACCGATTCTCCTGAGAACATACTAATATAAAACACTCTGATTTACTGCATAGTGATTGATAAGTAATCCACAAATAGTGCGGGCAGGGTAAAAAATGATGATATGCAAACATTCAGCTGCTGCTAGAATATAGCCTGCTACATTTTATTTTTATTTTTATTTTTTTTGAACGCGAGGAAACCCCACCCCTGGAAAGCGCACTTTGCGGGTCCAGATGAGTGAGTAAAATCCCGGCTATCCTAGGTTCTTACAAAGGGTGTACGTCCTGACTTGAACTCGAGACCTGCCGCACAGATCACAAGCCCTTTGCCATCACGCCACCCCCCTTGAGACTTTTAAAACCTCGGCTGTCTTAGGTTTTTACAAGGGGTATACATACTGACTCGAACTCAAGATCTATTGTGCAAATCGCAAGTCCTTTGTCATCACGTCACGTCTCTCGGGGACATTCTTGTTATGAGAGTAAAAACAAACAGCAAAATGTTTTATGATGCAAGATATTTTAACTCTTATTTGATGGCCTTACAGGTCTACCAGCTTCTTTAGAGCACTAAAACTGTTTGGAATTGGACCTTCAAGCAATGTCCCTTGAAGCCGCCTGCAGATGATGAAATGCGAAGAACGAAAACGCTATAACTTGTTAGGGTATTTTTTCAAAGCATTCGCATTATAGAAGAAGGGAAAGCAGGCATACAGGTTCTTGAGTTCTGTCAGAGCTCCGAAGAAGTCCGGAAGCTTTCCAGTGAACAGGTTATCAGATGCCCAGCTGAAACGAAGGATACAAAATTTTGCAATCCATCATGTGAATCTAAAAACCCTGTATTATATATTAATAAACCATCTCATCTAAAATTTTTAGCTGTTAGGTGAAGTCTCAAGATATAATTTATATTATTCTCTAACACATCGTCTCAAGTGAAAGTTCTTTGGACTTAATACTTACACACAGATCCACACTATCTTGTACTTGATTTTTATAAAATAAAATAAGGGTGGTGAGATTCAAACTCATGATCGTCGAGTCAACAAGGTTCTTATACTATGTTATAGAACTATCTCATCTAAAAATTTAAGCTATTAGGTGAGACCGTAAGATATAATATAATACACAAAAACTGAGAGAGTTACAGAGTTCGAAGAGATTTCAGATTTGCAAATTCTCGCGGAATCGGTCCACTGACTCCACTGCTATCAACATACCTGAAAAAAGGAGCAATTTTCAATCAGATTGTGCGGCTAGCAAGCAAGATAAGGCGACATGCAATGATCCCTATCAATTAAACATGCACATCCACCATCCTATCAGAAGAACTGGCCTAAAGTCCTTCCAAATGTATCTTGACCAATCAGTTATGAACAACTTACAGCTCCTTCAAGAATGTCAACTTTCCAAGGGATGTGGGTAGTGGTCCAACGAAATTGTTGGAGCCCAAACCTCTGACATGATATAAACTCATAAAATCAGTATCAGCTTCAGTCAATTGAGCATAATTCATGACATGAAAACACAAAAATATCAAAAAACTTGCCGGTAGCACTTAACAGAGTAATCAACTTGGTTAGATTTCCAAGTTCTTGAGGCACTGCACCTGTGAAATTGTTGATGCCCAGATTACTGGTTCATTTTCAAACACAAGGGATAAAAATTATGAGTCTATCAATAAAGAGAATTCAATTTTTTTTTCATTAAAAGATAAATCAACAGCTCTGTAAATATAAGATCATTAGAGCTTGTTAGGCAATTACAGGTATTGCATGTTTGATAACCGTTCAATTTCTGCTGGGATTGTACCATTCAGTATATTCCGACCAAAATCCCTGCATCATGATGATAAATAAGTCAGGCTCTTTAAATCCACAACAGAACAAAGAAGTGGAAGTTCTAATAAAATTTGATTTTCTTACAAGTTCACCAGCTCCTTCAGGACAAACAGTTCACTTGGAATCTCACCAGAAATGTCCAAACCATAAATCTTCCTGAACCATTATATAAATGAAAACAAAACCGTCAACAGTAACAGCTACTATAACTAAGAATTGAGGGTGGCTGGCATAGAAATGATGATTATATACTGACAGATGAGTGATATGGCAGGTGCCGTTGTTGCAATCACAAACAACTCTAGGGTTTGCTTGTTCATTAGCCCATTCTGCATTCTGGATACAAGGGTCATTAGTGATATTCAACTTGTCTCTCAAATTCCAGTAATCTATCAGTTTGTGAAGAGCATCCACTGAACAACAAAAGCACAATTATCAAATTACAGAAACAAAAATTTAACTTTCTTTAAAAATCATAAACCTGTCCAGGCAGGTACAGAAATATTGAAGCGATGAAGACCTTCATTAGGATCACTAGCTTTTTGTGCAAAAACAACCTGCGACACCCAAAAAACAAAGAAGCAGAAGCTCAAGACCCCCATTACAAAGCAATCAGGAAGGGATAGTGGGAGAGGGACTAGACAGGCTACAAAATTTATAAAGTATTTGATAACCCCGCATATGGAGAATTTTATATATTGTTTCCCTAAAGATTCACCAGCTAGTGTAACAACAAGAACAAAAGATAAAGGCATGAGGGTCGAATAATCAAATTTTATATCTTAAACATGTTAGAATATTACGAGGAGTAGTCTACTCTTGACTCTGCTACACATATTCAAACATTCACAATTAGTTGCATCATGCATGAACTTTCTTAAGCCTCTAATTAAGGTTTTTTTTCTTCCATTACCAACCAAAAGTAAACTCGTGTACTCATTCTTCAATAGTCACTTTGCTAATGACATATATAAAGGAGACAATGGCTTCGTTGCTCCTATCTCTCCGGCCATTTAATTTCTAGGTCGAACATGATCAAAGGTTGAAATTTGCACAGTCAATTAGAAAACATTAAATAAGTAGATTAATTAGACCAATAAAGAATCGGTCATATTGCCAACAGACTCGTAGTTGTGGTGGGCTCGATCTACTGTTAATTAGAAATGTCTACATAGATGAAGATTTCTGACAATCGTCATGCATGGGATAAATTTAGAAATCTTCCTCTCATCCTATCTAATTATCTGCTCCCCCATGAAGGGAAAAAATTTACCAACAAAAATTAATGTGGGTAATAGTCAAATGATAATTTTGTCTCGGAAAAACTGATATAATTGAGTTCTGGGAACGTTTTTTATATTTAACATTTTTTTTTAGATTTTGCCGGCTCATGTGTCGTGCTGGGAGTGATCACATCGTTTTCTTTCCAAATAATTAACGAATCAAACTAAATAAACAATCCCTTTTGGACTGGTGTAATGTCGTATGCTGGAGGGGGAAAAAATCAAAGCAAGTGAGATTTGGCAGTGGGAGCAGGAGAATGTCCTGGCCAAGTTGAAATTGAAATATAAAAGAAAATGATCTGCAGAAACATCCGCAAGCTTACAAGTGATGAGATGATCATCGGCAAATTAATCTTCGGCCGGCAATGTTTGTCTTGTCCCAAACATTCAAAACCATGCATGCATGGGATTAAGAAAGAACCCTAATATTCTAGGCCATTTAACATTTGAACAGATTGGACTCCCTCAAGGTAGCGAGTCACATGAATGTTTGCTAGCTAGTTGTGTCAAATTAACATCTTACAATCATACTGGTTCCAATCCATTGAAAGATTATCGGGAGTATTAGGGAATGTATTCTTATATAGGAAATATTTGTATAGACTTATCTTGTGTAATAGGGTACACCATAACACATGTACATATACCCTACTTATATAAATACATGAGGAGCAGCCGCATTAGGTATTATGCTCAACACATTCAGCCCAAACTACTTGTCTCAACTTGGTATCAGAGCACACTCGGTTCCTCTCCTCTTTACGCCGTTTTCACTTGGCTGCCCTCTGTTCAATTATTTTGCCTTTCCGCTTGCGCCGTTTCCAATTGGCTGATCGGTTCTGTTAACTTACTCTGTTTTTACGCTTGCGCCTTTCCACTTGGCTGCTCTACTTGGCTGCTCCGTTTTCACGTGGCTGTTCTACTTTGTTTTTCCTCTTGCGCCGGTTCCACTTTGTTCACGTTTTTTCTACACTGCAAACGTGACAATTTTTGGCTGCATTATCATGGCTCAATCGGACAGCATCAACATTGGAATCAATACCAGTCCCTCCTCTCCAAAGTCTGCTGCAACACCAGATGCAGTCATCTCTTCCTCTACTGCATCTCCTGCACTTGTTCCTCTCTCCAATACACAGCAGGTTATAAATCTCAAACTTACCAACAATAACTATCTGTTTTGGCGTATGCAGATGAAGCCGTATTTAATCGGTCAAGGAGTCTTTTCTTTTGTTGATGGCTCTACACAATGTCCTTCTCCCTATGCTTCAGACAATTCTCTAATGTTAACATGGAAACAGCAAGACCAACTAATCCTAAGTGCCTTGCTATCCTCTCTCTCGGTTGAAGTTCTCCATCTGGTGGTTGATTGTCCTACTTCTGCTAGTGTGTGGAGCACCCTTGAACGTGCTCTTGCTTCCCCATCTAATTCCAGAATTATGCAACTACATGGCTCTCTACAGGATTTGCGCCAAGGTGATGATACTGTCACCCTTTATCTGCAGCGCGCAAAGGGATTGTTTGATGAATTAGCTGCAGCTGGCAGACCAATCTCCCTTACTGATTTTAATTTATATGTATTTCGGGGATTGCGTGGTGGTTTCCGTGACTTGGTTACCACTTTGTCAACCAAAGCCGAACCATTATCTTATTCTGAACTTCACAGCCACCTATCTACACATGAATTCATTCATAGGAATGCTGTGCCTGCTGCACCTCTTCTCCCCACACCAACGCAGCTCCCATCGGTGTATGTTGCTCAGCGTGGATACTCGGGTGGACAAAGAAATGGTTTTAGGGGACGACGTGGTGGATGGAAAACTCATTCACGTGGAAATTATAATCAGCAAAATGGGCAGTCTTTTAGAAGTGGACAGTGGCAGCAGCCCCGACAGTGGCAAGGCAATTCAAACCGATTCACATCACAAAATCAATGGCCTCGTCAACAGGTAAAATGTCAGCTTTGTTATGCATATGGCCATTCTGCCCAGCAGTGTTCACAACTTGCCCATCATGGAACTCAAGCCTCGACAAATCTCTCATTCCGCAATGGTTCAGCCGAGGATCCAGCCATGAAAGAGTCGGCTGACTGGTTTCCCGACACAGGTGCGAATCACCATGTTACTCCGGACATTAATGGTATGACTTCCGTAATTCCCTATCTTGGTAATGATCAATTACATGTTGGTGATGGTAAAGGACTTGTTATCTCTAATATTGCTCATAATCTCTTGCATACCCCAAAAAGAGTTTTCACTTTGTCCAACATATTACATGTCCCTAATATTAAAAAGAAATTGTTATCCATTCAACAATTTTGCCGTGAAAATCATGTCTTTTTTGAGTTTCACTCGTTTTTGTTTTATGTTAAGGATCTCATCACCAAGGAAGTTCTTCTTTCCGGTCAGAGTAAAGATGGCCTCTACGTTCTTTCCGAGTCGTCCGCCACATTCCTTCCACAAGCTTTTTTGTCCAGTCGCATGGCCACTTCTGCCGATGTCTGGCATCGTCGCCTCGGTCATCCCAGTTCCCGCATTTTGAGCCTCTTAGCGTCAAATAAAAAAGTCGTTTGTACTCCTCGAATTTCTAATTTTCAATGTCAAGCTTGTCCGCTAGGAAAATCCTCGCGTTTGTCATTAGGACCCACGGGTCATCAAACATCAACTCCTCTTGAACTTATTTTTAGTGATGTGTGGGGTCCTGCTCCGATGTTTTCTTCTGATGGTTTTCGGTACTTTGTCATTTTTGTGGATGCTCATACAAAATTTATTTGGTACTATCCTATTGCACTCAAATCCGATGTGTTCAACGTTTTTCAACAATTTCAATTACTTGTTGAACGTCAATTCTCTTGCAAAATTAAAAATGTGCAAACTGATTGGGGTGGTGAATACCGAAAATTAAATTCTTTCTTCAAAACAATTGGTATTCACCATCGACTCATATGTCCACATACTCATGAACAAAATGGTACTGTTGAACGTCGCCATCGTCATATTGTTGAAACTGGTCTCACCATGTTAGGCCAATGTAAGGCTCCTCTAAAATATTGGAACTATGCGTTTGAAACATCGGTTTATCTCATTAATCGTATGCCCACCGCGGTTTTACGCAACAAGTCTCTTTTTGAATGTTTACTTCGTCAAGTACCTGACTATGCTTTCTTGCGTGTTTTTGGGTGTCTTTGCTTTCCGTTTCTTCGTCCTTACAATGCTCATAAGCTTGATTATCGCTCCACTCCTTGTGTGTTCCTTGGTTACAGTTCGTCCCATCTAGGTTATCGTTGTCTTGATTTGTCGTCTGACCGCGTATACATTTCCCGTCATGTCCGTTTTAATGAAAAAAAATTCCCTTTTATTGAGTCAACCATAAGGTCAACAAACTCCAACTCTACACCCGTGGCTGTCTCCAACCTTCCTTCCCTCACCCTTTCCTCCGTAAATACCGTCCCAGCACCACCCGTTCCTTCCACCAACCAGTCTGCTCCTTCACCATCTCCATCTATGTCTATTGATCATTATGCAGGTACAGGATCAGCGGCTCAAGTTCAACCTTCATCTCCTTCCTCCTCGGCTGCGGACTCTCCAACTTTGCCATCCACATTATCTCCATCATCTGGACACTCGGATCAGTCTCTACCCGGTTTGGATCTATGTGTGGATCTTTCCACTTATTCTCTTCCACAGCTATCCTCCCCTACTGTGTCGTCTTCTCCACCACTTCCTCGGCAACATTCTATGGTGCTGCGGCCTAGGCAGCCGAAGACTGCTAATCTCAGCTCCTTGTCCGTCTCCTCTCCGTCGGTCTCTCCTTCCCGGGTACTGTCTCCCTCTGATTTTGAGCCTATGAGCTTTAAGGAGGCTGACCGTTTTGAGTGTTGGCATTCTGCAATGAAGGATGAAATTTCTGCCTTACATGCTAATACTACTTGGTCCTTGGTACCGTTTGACCCTTCCATGAATGTTGTTGGTTGCCGATGGGTCTATAAAATAAAACGCCGAGCGAATGGGGAAGTTGATCGCTACAAAGCCCGTTTGGTTGCACGGGGGTTCACCCAACAGGAAGGTATAGATTATTCTGAAACTTTCAGTCCTGTTGTCAAACCAACTACTGTTCGGTTAGTTCTCACAATTGCAGTATCAAAAGGGTGGCAGATTCGGCAACTTGATGTCCATAATGCCTTTCTTAATGGCTCCCTTCATGAGGTTGTATACATGCAGCAACCCCCCGGTTTTATTGACACCACTTTATCTACACATGTTTGCCGTCTTCATAAATCTCTATACGGTTTGAAACAAGCACCACGGGCTTGGTACATGCGTCTAAGTGATTTCCTTCTAACCATTGGTTTCCGGGCTTCAAAGGTTGATACTTCTCTATTTATTCTGAGTGGTTCTCATGATATATGCTACTTACTGGTCTATGTTGATGACATCTTGATTACTGGTAATAATTCTGCACTTATTCATCGTCTTATTACTCTGCTGAGCTCGGAGTTCAAACTTCGTGATTTGGGGCATGCTCGCTATTTTTTGGGGATTGAAGTTGCTCCCACTAGCATGGGTCTTGTGCTTAGTCAACACAAGTATGTTCTGGATATTCTGAATCGTGCAGGGATGACATCATGTAAACCTGTTGACACACCTGCTTCTGTTTCCAAACTTGATTTGCAGTCTACCGAATTGTTCTCAGACGCTACTCGCTTCCGTCAGGTAGTTGGTGCTCTTCAGTATCTAACATTTACTAGACCTGATATTTGTTATGCTGTGAACAAAGTATGCCAGTTTATGCATGCTCCTACCGAAGGACACTGGGCCGCAGTTAAGCGTATTCTGCGATATCTCAAAGGTACTTCCTCCTTTGGTCTTCATCTTACTCGAGACACCACTTTGTCTCTTCATGGTTTTACTGATGCCGATTGGGCCGGCAGTAGTGACGACCGAAAATCTACGGGTGGCTATATGGTATTCCTTGGATCTACACCCATTTCATGGAAATCTGGCAAGCAACGCACGGTTGCTCGCTCCTCCACCGAAGCTGAATATAAAGCCTTAGCCGATGGTACTGCTGAGGTCCTTTGGCTTCGCTATCTCTTGTCGGATTTATGCATCTCTCCTAGTTCTGCTACGACTATCTGGTGTGATAACTTGGGTGCCACTTATCTGTCTGCTAATCCGATCTTTCATGCCCGTACAAAACATGTTGAGGTTGACTATCATTTTGTTCGTGATCGAGTGACTAAGAAGGAAATTCAGATTCGCTTCATCCCTTCCAAAGATCAATTAGCAGATATTCTTACAAAACCACTTGCTTCCTCTACATTTATTTCCTTACGTTCCAAGCTTCATGTGGATAACCCACCTTCAGCTTGAGGGGGTATATTAGGGAATGTATTCTTATATAGGAAATATTTGTATAGACTTATCTTGTGTAATAGGGTACACCATAACACATGTACATATACCCTACTTATATAAATACATGAGGAGCAGCCGCATTAGGTATTATGCTCAACACATTCAGCCCAAACTACTTGTCTCAACTAGGAGTTAGGAAATAAGAGCATCTTATTCCAAAGCTACCTTTTTTAGAAGTGATCTTAATGTTAGATAATAATATAAATCATATTCTGGGTCTCAACTAACAATTTCAATTTTTAGGTGAGATGATTTCTTAACATGATATTAGAGCATTGTTGATCAGCGGTTACGGGTTCGAATCTCGTTATCTTATTCTATTTAATAAAAATTATATGATTAAACCATATCAAATATCAATCCCATAATGCACACTGATCATTTATTTGGTGGTGTTGGCTGGAAACTAGTAGGGCATATCAACAATAAATACAAACGACATGGTTGGATTATCTATAAGATCTTGTTTAGAGTTCAAATAAACACTGAGAACTTTTAGTCATTTAAACAATGCACTGTAACCTGTAGGGGGTATGTTGTGAATTTTTATGATTGGACTTTAATCATTGAAAGACCCAGGTCACCTCAAATTGGTTCACCAGATTTCTTTCTTTTTTAATCATGTCAATAATATTTTGTTTTTCAATAATCTCTCATTCAATAGAATTATTAATTTCATCCTTTTCAATTTAGTTTGTTAAATTAACACATATATTTTCAGGGTATCTCTTCCATCTTAGTTAGTTCTTTCACCAACGCATCCCAAATTCATCCCAAATTCCTAAATATATATATATTATATATATATATATATATATATATATATATATAATATATATATTTTATGTATTTCAAGGCTAATCTGTATTAACTAAGATTCAAACATTAATAATAATATAGAATACAAACTCGCTTTTCATCTAATTTTTTTTATAACTTTTAGTTGCTATTTCAAGATAGAAGAGACTCGAAAAACAGAGATAAAAATATATATTTCCATGTTCTTATTTTTAAATATTAGAGAATAATATAAATTATATTCTAGAGTCTCACCTAACAGCTTAAGCTTTTAGGTGAGATAGTTCTTTAACATTGTATCAGAGCTTTGTTGACCCAGCGGTCATGAGTTTGAATCTCATCATCCCCATTTTATTTGATAAAAATCAAGCACAAAATAATGTGAGTCTGTGCAAGTTTCAAACCCAAAAGGTTTTCACTTGAGGGGATGTGTTAAAAATAATATAAATTATATTATGTAGTCTCACCTAACAGTTCAAGTTTTAAGATGTGATGATTCCTTGACATTAAAAGTCAGAAATTCACTCTAAAGTTATTTGAGGGATATATTTATTTTATATATTTATTTTTGTGTTTTTTTTACTCAGCCAAACATGTTTTTACGCCTTCTATATCTGTCTGCTTCTATCATGAGACATGAATCGTACACAATCTTAAGATTTAAAAGTAAATGCTACACCCACATGTATGAAATGATTGTCAATTAGGGCAAATGAAAGTCCAAGTACCAATATTTTCTAAATATTATTTTATTTTGAAATCAAATTATTTATGAATTCCAAGTTTTAGTTAGGAGGTCGATGTTTATACATTTCAATTACAAGACCAGGATGATGATGGCACACCAGCATTTTATTTTTCTAAAGCAATACAACTTGTAGCATGGATTTAACAAAAAGATTACAAACTTAAAATGCATAGGCTTGATAATCTAATTATGTTTTTCATCTAGTCCATACGATCTCTACTCCACTAGTTGTAGTTTTTATTACAATAAATCACAAGAATACAATTGATCATTGCAATCAAATTTAACCAGCATTCCTTACTATCTCCAAACGCTGCACAGACTCAGTGAAAGTCCTGCGAAATTAAACCATAAATTTCAAATTTGTGGTTAATTAACACATTGCTTAACCCTATTAATTTAAAATTCACACACGTTAATTATGAACAATCAATAAATATACAGTGAAAATAAAGGAAACAAATACTTGACAAACGCAGGTTTGTTTTCTTATTATATTTTTTTTAGCATTAGAGATATATATAGAAATCCTCAAGGGTTTAAGATATGTACAGCAGGTCCCGGGTTCGAATTAGAGCATATAATTCTTGTAAAAACCTGAGACGGTCATAATTTTACTCGTTCACTTGGGCCAACAAAATGCACTTTCCCAGGAGATAGGTTTCATGGAATCCAAAAAAAGAAGATATATATAGAAGTGCTGATACTTACTGCCATGGAACATCTCCTGCAATTAGCCAGTCTGGATCTCTGTCTTGGTATGTCAGTGTGAAATGTGCAGCATCTTTTTCAAGGTTTTGGCCTGAACCCACAAGCAGAAACTAATCAAGAAATTATTATAATTTCTCTGATGAATATTGCTACTTCCGCTTACATTTAGCAAACTTGCTGATCAAGAAGTTCGTGAGTGTCTGATAAGAGTTGTAGTGCCTTAAATCAATCTTTCTTGTTATGGCTACTCCTTCCATCTTCACCTTGACATACCTGGTGTTTGATCCAGCACCATTTTCGTGATTCCGAGTTACCATTCTGTAATTTCTATTCACGACGTGAACTCCTTGGTGCTGGTGATGGAGCATCTTCTTCCTCCATGACTTGATCGGTGGCCATCCCACAACTTGGTTTTCCTCCTCGTCATTCCTGTAAAATCCAAGTACATGTTATAACCTAGCTGATGTAAACAGGAAAAGATAAATTGTGCAACGTACTAATTTCAACTCACATATTAATTCTACAAGAGATTTTCTTCTCTCCCTTCCAGTCATCTCCATCATTTGGCTGGCCACTCCATGAAAGTAAAGGCAATTCTTGAGATCCACCTTCGATATTCTTTCCAAAGGCTACTTCGAAGCTACGTTTGTTGCCCAGATAACCATCTTCACAGCTCCAAGGTCTCAAACCAACCATGTCATCTTTTGGGTCAAACCCATCATTGTTCAAGTCAAAGTTTTCAATAAAGTTGTGGGTAATTGGAAGGGGAAGACCTAGTTGAAGCTCCATGATACTCTCAAGCTAGCACAATATGCTTTTAGGTAGCAATAAAAATACGAACAAATCAAAGCAAGAAATGGGATGAGCTGGCTTATGGATGCTGCTTGCTTGATAGAGTGAAACATATAGATATATATATACAAGTGGGAGAGAGAATTAAAGGAACACGAAGCAGGCCATCTTGTCCTGTAAGAGAGAGTAAGTTAGGGACAGCATGTAAGTTGGGTCGGCCAAAAGCATAGCACTGATTTGGACAGGTAAGGAAAAGGTGCGCCAACGTGTTAGGACCGCTTAGCCACGGGAGCTCTCTCCATGTTCTCAAATCTTAACCCCAGCTTGTTTCTGTACTGTCCCTACATTCAGCGACTGAAGACTCTTTGTTTTATTAACGTGTTGTACAAGCTAGTTTGTGTATATCTCAATTAATTGTATATTTCAATTAATTGTATGAGTTTTAAAGTGAACGATCAGATAAATCTTCAATGTTCCTGGAATTTGTGAAACTCGAATTGTTGAACTTTAAGTAACAAACTTAAGTTCTCTTTTCTTAAACTTGGTTTTGGTGCATGACCCATATACTTTTAATTTTTATTTTTTAATTTTTTATATATATTTCTAAATAGTCTCTATTTTTTCCATGTTTATATATATACGCTATTAATTTTAGTTTTTAATTGTTCATTTTAGGCGAAAAAAATTCTAACAAATTTAATCTATTATAATTTTACTAATTAAATATTAAAATAATCAATCACAACATGTATAAAACACAATGAATTTTCTATATAAAAAAGCTCAGCGCAGCTCGCGGGCAAATAACCTCGTTAATTCTAATTAAAGGACAAAATTGAAACAAATAAAAACCTGGGGACCGAAACAAATAAAGATATTTTAAAAAAAATTGCAATGTAATTTTGTTAAAAAAATTAAAAGAAAAAGGATTGAAATGAAAAGTAGCATACATGATTAATTTCAATTGGAGGACACAATCAAAACAAATTAAAACAAACTATATAATTAATTTCAATTGAAGGATAAAATTAAAATAAATAAACCCTTGGGACCAAAATAAATAAACATATTTAAAAACAATTGTTGTGTAATGTTTATAAAAAATTAAAAGAATAAGGACCAAAATGAAAGATAGAATATATGACAAATTTCAATTGGAGGACCCAATTAGAAACAATTAAAACCTGCATACCAAAATAATTAAAATAACCAAAAGCAAACCAAAAATCAAAAGAATAAGGACTAAATTGAAACCCATATATATAAGCAAACCGCCCGAAGGGAGCGTGCGCGTGGAACACTGCTGGCGCGTCCGTACGACGCGTATGCAGTGTTCCAGAAAAAGAAATAATAAAAAAATTAGTCAATTACCCATACACCCCTGGACCCGGCTATATCTATGAAAAAACCAGGGGTGAAAATCCTTAAAAACCCACGGTTCCAGGGGTTAGTTTTTGTCGTTTTCGGGGGCTATTTTTGTAGTTTTAATGCGCACAAATTCGGAAATACCATCTATGTCCCGTGGAAAATTCTAAACTACCCCGGTCTAGTTTACCTTATTTTGTCATTTTCGGGGGCTCTTTTAGTAATTTTACTGTGCAACAAATTCGGAAATATCATCCATGTCCCTTGAAAAATTCAGAAATACCCCGGTCCTCGGGGCTAAAATTTTTTGGTCCTAGGGTAAAATGGTAATTTTACTGTAACAATCCACAGTGAACTAAGTCTGCGTGAACAGTAAAAATTTGCACAGTAAAACGCCTTTTATATTTTAGTTAATTTTAGGCTATACCGATCACTTCTCTCTCTTCTTAATTCTGGTATCTCATGTGCAAATTACTTCCTTTATTACAAAACCTTTTATTTTCGTCAAAGGTTCCATTTGCTTGCCAATAAAAATTTTTTTATTGTAAAAAAACTTTTTCTATGCTAATGAATAATTTTCTGACATTTTTTTATGTTAAGGGATTAGTTGAAAAACATATTCCATATTGGAAAATTATTATTTTTTTGTAGTGTTTTTTTTAATAATCAATTACTGTGCCACAAAGGTATATAACTTGATGTAGTTATTGTTTGAGAATAAATAATGGAATGATGTGACTCGGAATAAAATTCTTATTCTTACTTTGGAGGTATTTAGTTGAAATTAAATAATTTAAAATGGTAATAAATAGCAGGAATAAAAATGAAAATCAAACACAGTTTCATTGCTATATAAGATATTACAATAATATTTTTTATAATATATAAATATATTTCAAATAATAATATGTTATTTTTAATTATCGTATATAAATTCCTTGGATTTTTATTATTATTTCAATCACTATTATTATTATTATCATTATCGATAATATTATTTTTAATACGGTGGTATTATTTTTATTTTTAGAGTTTTTCTTGTAATATTGTATAGTGCAGGAAAAAACTCAAGAGATTGTACGCTCGATTCTCTTATTTCACATTTTTTTTCTTCAAGTTTTTTCCTTTTTCTTTTTTGGAGAGTGAATGCTGTCCAATTCCATAAACGCTAACCAGCTAAAAATCAAACGAGAAAGTATTGCTCATAAAATAACAGTAACAATAACATCCATGGAGATTTTGTAAATAAACAACGTAAATAAAACACTTTTGACGCGTTTCTATACGAGATTTCATCGCAGATACCCCAACATATAATATGATCCAACAAAAGCAAGGAAAATGAAAGATGCCATAACATCAAGGAACCCTTTTTGATTAGGAAGTGTTTGAAGCATTATATAATTCTTTTCAATCATGTTAATTAGTCGATTCAATTTGTTGGAATCTTATGACTTCATCCAAACAAGCCCTTCCAAAGTAAAAGATGAAAGGGAACAAGCAAAAGGTATGCATTAAAGTAGGGCTTGTGTCATGGGTTTCCTTCAGATAGTGGAGCTGATCAATCTGGTTCTCTTTCAAAATTGGATGCCTAAAAAATGTGTTCTTGTTTGATTGACAATTAACAACTCATTCCTTCTTGTTGAAGATGATTAAATAAACTCTAGAGAATTATAGATTCCTCCTTTTTTCTTTTAGAATTTTTGGAGGGTTGCCTTGTGATGCAGGGGTTATAGAACTCAGAAGTTGGCAAATCTTGAGCTACTATTCATATCGAATTCGCATACTTTTGGCCTAACAAGCATGAAATGATTGATGATCTTTTTGTACAACAATTTTTAGATTTTTCGATCGACAAGCATGTAATAGTGCTTTAACTTTTAGAACAATGAAGCCCCATTTAGGCCATCACCATTCTTTCCAGGCCCATCATCAGTTGTAAACATATGATGCACGATCGATGACTAATTCCCGATTTCCCATTGGCATCGAATGGGAAACCTAATTCCTATTGCTTGTTTTTGAATGTAGAGATAAATTCTTTCTTGTTGGAAAAAAATCATTTATTTATAGAGAAAAGTAATTAGCCACATAACATTTTTGCAGCAACCCTTTGTTGGAAATACAGCAGTAACAAAGGAGAGGATTGGAGGGTTTAGGTTGCACACTCAGATTTTGGGTAGAATACAATACATTAAGAAATGGTACTCTCACACTTTTTCATTATGAGATTCATACAATATATATAGACATTAATAGTTGCGACTAATAGTTGCGACTAATAGATGCGACTCTTCAATACTAATAGATGCGACTCTTCAATACTAATCTTGATAAATAAGTTTAATAACTAACATTCACCCCTCTTAAACTTGTTTCATCAATCTTCATGATTCCAAGCTTCTTCTGTAGATAACAAAAAACTTCAGTCTTCAACGGCTTTGTAAAAATATCAGCAATCTGTTCATGAGTGTTGACATGAACTAACTCCACATCGCCTTCTTTTATGTGCTCTCTAATAAAATGAAATCGAGTATCAATATGCTTTGAACGTTCATGATGCGCTGGATTCTTTGCAAGAGCTATAGCAGACTTGTTATCAACGAAAATTCTTGTGGCTTCACTCTGTTTCTGTTGCAGATCTTCCATCAATTTCCTTAGCCATATTGCATGACACACACATGATGCAGCAACAATGTATTCTGCTTCACATGTGGATAATGCAACAATAGATTGTTTCTTGGATGTCCATGTGAATGCTGTTTCTCCCATGAAAAATATGAATCCAGTTGTGCTTTTCCTGTCTTCCAAGCTTCCTGCCCAATCACTGTCACTATAACCTGTGATTTCAAAATTCTGTGATGATGAATAACATAATCCATTGTTTAATGTTCCTTTAATAAACCGAAGGATCCTCTTTGCTGCCTTCAAATGTGAATTCCTTGGTCTCTCCATGTATCTGCTAATCAAACCAACTCCAAACAGAATGTCTGGTCTGGTACAAGTTAGATAACGCAAACACCCCACAATACTTTTGTAATATGTAGGATTAACTAAATCTCCTTCTCCTTCTTTAGTTAACCTCGTTCCATACTCAACTGGATTGTCTGCTGGATCACAATCTTCCATAGCAAATTTCTTTAACACTTCTGTTGCATACTTGGCTTGAGAAACGAAAATTCCATTACTGCATTGCTTCACTTCTAATCCCAGAAAATATGCTAGAAGACCTAAGTCTGTCATCTCAAATTCCTTTACCATGGATTGCTTGAAATCTTGAATCATTGTAGGATCATCCCCTGTGAACAGAATATCATCCACGTATAAACAAACAAACATTATTCTACCTTGCAAGTTTTTCTTCACATATAATGCATGTTCATATGGGCATTTTGTAAACCCCTTCTGAGAAAGATAGCCATCAATTCTTGAGTTCCATGCTCTTGGTGCTTGTTTAAGCCCGTAAAGAGCTTTCTTCAATCTGCACACTTTTCCTTCTTCTCCTTTCACTACAAAACCAGCTGGTTGCTCGATATATACTTCCTCTTCAAGATTGCCATTCAAGAATGCTGCCTTTACATCCATTTGAAATATCTTCCATCTTTTCTGTGCTGCTAGTGAGATCATTAATCTTACTGTTTCCATTCGAGCTACTGGGGCAAAAACATCTTCATAATCCACTCCATATCGTTGCCTGTACCCCTTCACTACTAATCTGGCTTTATGCTTTTCAATTTCTCCTTCTGCATTCTTCTTTGTCTTGAAGATCCATTTTACTCCTATTGCATTGTGTCCTTCAGGAAGTGTAGTCAATTCCCATGTATCATTTTTCCGAATGGAATTGATCTCCTCTTTCATTGCTTTTTTCCACCTGTCTTCCTGATATGCTTCTTCAAATGTAATAGGATCATTTTCTGAAAATAGGCAAAGCATGTTCACATCATCAAGATCCATTCTTTCTGTTACATCATAAATCTCCTGTATGCTCTTTGTCTTTCTTGTTGAACTTGGAGAACTAGTTGGGCTGCTAGTTGATGGAGATGGAGCTATCATGATTTCTCCTTCATCTTTCTGGATCTGCTCTTCATCTACAATCAGTTTTTGCAGTTGATTCTCAGAGCTCCAGTTCCATTCTTGCTCTTCATCAAACTTTACATCTCTTGACATGATCACTTTTTTTGTCACTGGATTGAACAATTTGTAACCATATGAATTTTCTCCATATCCCAGTAGTATGCATTTCTGACTTTTATCTTCAAGCTTAGTTCTCTTTTCTTCTTGAATTTTGGCATAAGCAATACTGCCAAAAATTCTCAGATGATCGACTCTAGGTTTCTTCATGCTCCAGGCTTCTTCTGGTGTAAGCATATGAAGTCTCTTTGTTGTAAATCTATTCAACAAGTACACAGCACATACAACTGCATCTCCCCAAAACTCTTTTGGACAATTTTTTTCTTTTAGCATACATCTAACCATGTTCATAACAGTCCTATTTTTTCTCTCCGATACCCCATTCTGTTGTGGAGTCTGTGGCATTGTAAGCTGATGAGCTATACCATTTTCCTTACAATAATCATCGAAAGCATGAGAAACATACTCTCCTCCCCTATCAGTTTCTTAGGCTCTTCAATTTGCATTCACTTTGTTTTTCTACTAAGTTTTTAAACTCCTTAAACTTACTTAGCACTTCTTTCTTTTCTTTTAGCACATATACCCATGTTTTTCCACTAAAATCATCAGTGAATGTAAGGAAATACCTGTTTCCTCCTATTGATGTAGGCGTAATTGGCCCACACACATCTGAATACACCAATTCCAGAGGCTTGAGATGCTCTAGAACTCTTCTTTGGAAAGGACTTTCTGTGTTGCTTTCCCATTACACATACTTCACACAAGTTGTTTGTATGCTCTAGCTTTGGTATTCCCAGAACCATCTTGTTTTTCTCCATCAGCATTAGTGATTCGCAGTTCAGATGTCCATATCGCAAATGCCACAAATTCGTCATGTTGGAGATTTCTGCCTTGAAACAATTTGACAGATATATATTCAGGTCTAGAGGAAACATCCTGTTTCTGGTCATCTTAATTGAAGCAATCATAGCTCTAGACTCATCAAAGATCTTCAAATTCTTATCCTTCATCTGCACTTCAAACCCTTTCTCCAGAAACTGCCCCAAACTTAAAATGTTGTTCTTCATGTCTGGAACATAAAACACTTCTGTTATGAACTTCTGCTCACCATTCTCGAGTTTTATAAGGATTCTACCTCTTCCTTCAACTGGTCTTTGAGAAAGATCTCCAAAGGTAATTTTACCTTTATAACTTTCATCAATATCGACAAAAGCTTCCTTCATGCCACACATATGATTTGATGCTCCTGTGTCTAGATACCAGGTGCTTGAGTTGCTGCCATCAAATTTTCCACATGCCAATAATAATGTAGGTTCTTCCGAATCACTCACCTTCTCAGCAAAGTTGACATTTTTGTCTTCAAATTTGTATTGTGAACAATCTGAAGCAAAATGACCATACTCCTTGCAATTATAACACTGCATGCTTGCATTATTATTTCTCCAGTTTGAATATCCTCCATGACCTCTTCCTCTGCTTCTGCCTCGACCTCTAACATTGAAGTTTTGATTTCGTGCTCCATGAAACTCTTGATTTCTATATGATCTTCCTCCTCTTCCTCTTCTATGCAGGAACCTTCCTCTCTGGAATTCTCCTTTACCAGATTCACTAGCATTCTTCACAGTTAATTGTGTCTGCAAAGCATGCTCAAGAGATCTTCCTTCTCTTCTTCTGTCAATTTTCTGCTCATGGGCTTGCAATGATCCCATTAAATCTTCTACTGTCAGATCTCCTAAATCCTTTGATTCTTCAATTGCTACAACCACATGATCAAACTTTGAATCCAACGATCTCAAAATTTTCTCCATCACACGAACATCATCAATATTTTCACCATTCCTTCTCATCTGGTGAACCAAAGAGATTACTTTTGTGAAGTAATCTGAAATTGTCTCATTACCTTCTTTGTTCATCTTCTCAAAATCTCCTCTCAAAGATTGTAACCGAACTCTTTTTGTTTTTTCAACTCCACTGTAAGTTTTGCTAAGCATTTCCCATGCCTCTTTTGACGTCTTTGCTGGTGCCACCATCTCAAGGGTTGCTTCATCAAGCCCTTGATACATCGTGAATAACGCCTTATTATCTTTCTTCCTTGATTCTCTCATCGCTTGTCTTTCTGCATTGCTCATCACTGCATCTTCTCTCGGTTCAGTGTAACCGTCTTCAACTAACTCCCATAACTCTTGTGATCTAAGTAGTGCTTTGTATTGGATACACCACAAATCATAGTTTTGTTTGGTAAGGCGGGGAATATGAAATTGAGAATTGTTGTTGTTGGAGGTCATGTCTACTCTCAAGCTCTGATACCAATTTTGTTGGAAATACAGCAGTAACAAAGGAGAGGATTGGAGGGTTTAGGTTGCACACTCAGATTTTGGGTAGAATACAATACATTAAGAAATGGTACTCTCACACTTTTTCATTATGAGATTCATACAATATATAAAGACATTAATAGTTGCGACTAATAGTTGCGACTCTTCAATACTAATAGATGCGACTCTTCAATACTAATAGATGCGACTCTTCAATACTAATCTTGATAAATAAGTTTAATAACTAACACCCTTGTGCGGTCATTAAGTTTCTATCATTAATCTTTACCTAGATGTGTCAAGAAACCATCTCACTTAAAGGTTTAAGTTTTTAGGTGAGACCCAGAATATAATTTATATTATTTACTAACACCCCCCCTCAAGTGAAAGCCCTTTGGGCTTGAAATTTGCACAGACCCACAGTACCTTGTGCTTTATTTTTTATCAAATAAAATGGAGGTGGTGAGATTCGAATTTGTGACCGTTGGATCAACAAGGCTCTAATACTATGTATACGAACCATTTCACCTAAAATCTTAAGATTTTATATAAGACTCCAAAATATAATTTATATTATTCTTTAACAATGATAAACCTGTTTAAATTCTCATATGCCGAGGTGAATCCTTTTTTATCCATTATTGATAAAACATAGAGAGATGATCATAAGCACAACTATAAATGCCGTTATCCAAACAGGTTTTCCTACACGTTTCTTGTCCCTCTTGGAAGATCCAGCAACATCAGATACTGCATAAATAAGGCATGGTAGAGCATGTTAGAAATGGTAAAGGAAGTTTGCAAATGGACATTTGCATGTTTGAGAAAGAAAATTGAAGGATGGATCTACCTTGGGAAACATGAATGGCGGATGCTAAAGGTCCATATGTTTCTTGATATGGAATGCAACAGGTGTCTTTTCCAGCCTAGAAAAAATGAATGTCCATGATTGTGTTTGTCACATCTATTTCAAATGTTTTAATCAAGGCTTTTTTGGATCCACCAGCTTTGTTTTTAATGTTGAAGTCCTTAAGAACTATTTCTCCCTAAAACCAGTCATGACACTAATGATCATCAAGCATGCACCAGCTGTCTCTTTCTCATGTATAGGTTTATCGATATTTCTACATGTAAATGGGGTTTTTTTCTCAGCATACCTGTATGTATATGTCGAATAAGCGCCTTCCGAGGCCTTTCCAAGATCGAGAGTCATCCATTCCTATCTCTGCAAAGTGGAGCTTAACATTGTATCTTCCATTCTCGAGACCAAGGCCATAGTACCTCAACGAGCTCGGTGAAATCCTTGCTGTCTTATATAGCTTAGAGTCTAAAGTTGTTTTGATTTGAGAAGCTGTTTGTGTTAAATATTGTTGTCCGTTTGGGTTCGAAATGAAATTCCCAGTATTGCTCACCGCCCACAGATTTTCAAAGCTTGTGTACAGTGACGCAACTCCAATTGATTCAAAATCACCTTCATATTCTATCCCAGATGCAGATATTTGGTTCATGCCTCCATATTTGATAGAAAATGATTCTGCAATGGAAATAAAGTGCAAGTAGGTTGGGAAGATGAACTTGGTCAAAAACTATCCTAAAAAAGTCTATGATGTACAAAATAGTTTTAAACATGCCAATATTTGAAAGCTTTACTTGATGAAACTTTGTTGCTGCACTTGAAATTAGCTTAGAGGCACCGCAAAATCCCAGAAGCTTTTCTGTGTTCATTTTTGTTCACTTTATTAGAGAAAATTTGTGAGGGTTGAGAAATTTCAATGACAGAGATTGAAGAAAATAATCAATTGGTAAGTATCTCAAGTCTATATTTCTTTTACATACATTCTATGATTTATACAAGTATAGGTATATTAGGATCCTAGTCTATTGCCTATAATTGAGCTAAGTATTACATAGAAAAGGAAAGAAATAATAACGGTATGATTTACAATAATTATGATAGTTGACTACCTAATTTGATCTTCTATAGTTTCAACACTCCCCCTCAAGTTGGAGTGTATGTTAATTACACCCAACTTGCCAAGTAGCATTTCAAATTGTGTTGAGCTTAATGGTTTGGTAAATAAATTTGCTGGCTGTTCTGTAGTTCGAATTTAAGCTGTGTGAATCATTCCTTCTTGAATTTTTTCTTGAATTAAATGACAATCGATCTCTACATGTTTGGTTTGCTCGTGGAAGACTGGGTTAGATGCTATGTGCATTGCTGCCT
>CM045918.1:1329318-1357075 GCA_025169955.1 Salix arbutifolia | reverse complement strand
GAATAATAACATGAATTTTTTTTTTATAATTGATATATCTCAATTCCTAGCCAATTAAATACAAAATAAAAAAAATATTCAAGTCAACTCAAGTTAATATGATGAACCAAAATGATAAAGACAGGATAACCCAATAAAAAACAAATGAGATTGTTTTTCACAAAGTTTAATTCTCAACAAACTAATTATAAAGGATAAAATAAAATAAATCAATCAACAAAAGGAACCTAAAAAAACCAAAAGGAGGTAAGATGACCCTATCCAGCAGCTTAAATCATGTTAATGATGGAGATTGATTTTAGAAAGAGCCTAAATTTGAAGTATGAATCTAAAAAGTATTAAAATGTCTATCTAAGTATCTCACCAACCAATAATTATGATTTTGTTTTTGTATTTCACCCACAATCCAACCTGATATTGTATTTTATTTTTCAATTTGTCTTTTTTCTTTAATTTCTTATTATTTCTCATGTCTTTTTTAAAAATAACCTTTAAATTTATGCGTTAATTAATACCTCTTTTTTTGTTATTGTTTTTAGCCATTTTAAATCAAAATTATCTCTAATTATATTGAGTGTGTTTAATTTTTTAAATGGTTAATATAATTCATCTATAACTTTTCTTTAATATTTTATATAGACTAAATGTTTATTTTTAATACCTGTAGTTTTTTATAATATTTTTTAATGTTTTATTCAATAAACTTTATATGTGTGTT
Organism: Salix arbutifolia; assembly: GCA_025169955.1. Lineage (NCBI taxonomy): Eukaryota > Viridiplantae > Streptophyta > Magnoliopsida > Malpighiales > Salicaceae > Salix > Salix arbutifolia. The sequence continues at coordinate 1,356,357 of CM045918.1, read as the reverse complement.
GATTTCTATAACAAATTAATTTTAATAAACAAACTCATCAAACATGGTTAAGAGGTAGCATTTTTCTTCTTCTTTTGGATAAATCTTTTTTTTCTTCTCGTTATTGTGATCGCTTAATTCAAATATTTTTCGGTTTGCTATTTTTTCCCAATATAATAAGTCATTTTATTTAGTTAATCAGACTATAGCCTGTGTTTTTAATTATTATTTTCTTTAAAAAAATGCTTTCAACATTTAAATATTTTTAAAAAAGAAACAATACAAAATACATTATAGCGTTTTAAAAAAAATTAGCAGTTAAAATAAATGGGGAAAGTATAAATATATACCAATAATCCTTCCTCGCTGAAGTGCCTATCCACAAGAAGGAAATAGAAGCTATCAATCCTTCTCTTCACCAACTAAATTAGTGGCGTTAAATCGATGGGGTGCTTTAGAGATATATACCGATTGCATCGACAAATCAAACCTGTAGATGATATCCTATTTTTGCTAGCCATTACTTTACTGTTTCATTGACTTTAAGGCCTTTGCTTCCTTTTTGGAGTTAATAATACCTTATTCTTTGTAATTTAATTTAATTAGTTAATCAATTCCCATTTCTTTCAAACTATATATATATATATATTTAGTATTCCTTTTATTTTATCACTTTCACTTTCGTTTTCCATTTATTTTGATTCCTTCCTTCTTCAAAAATAGATTGCAAAAAAAACAAGGTGAAGAAGAGATTATTTCAAGTCAACATCAATGAAGAGATTATTCCATTATTTATTATATTATAAGGACTCATTAATTAGTTTTGATAAGAAAATTAAAAACATTTTATTTTTATATTATTAGATCATTTTAATGTGTTGATGTTAAAAATAATTTATTAAAAATAAAAAAATTATTTTAATACATTTCTGAACAAAAAACATTTTAAAAAATAACTTCAACCTAATAGAGATAATGTTAGCTGTAAATATTCAAACTGTATTTGAATCTCTTATCTGAGATATTGTATCATATTAGTTTGTATTTTAAACATTCAAAAGTCTGCTGTATCTACTCCTAGTCTGTAGGAGATTTGATATTATCTTTTGCCTCTTGGCTGTGTATTTATATGTGAACTCATTCAGTAATAAAATAAGTGTTATGCATATTATGGTATCATAGCAGTATTAGAGGTAACAAATTTGATTTTTTTTTCTTCTGCTAAGCTTATCCTTCAATTCGTATCTCACATCCATGGCTGCCTCATCCTCAATTCCTTCTCCCACAACTGAGCCCCAAAACACCCTTATCAGCATTAATGTTGCTGCCCAAACACCACTCAAACTCACATCCACAAACTACCTCTCCTGGGAACTACAATTTCAAACCCTTTTCATTGGTTATGATTTATTAGGATACATTAATGGTTCTAAATCATGCCCTTCAGCCACTCTCACAGTCAATGACTCCATTATCACCAATCCAACCAATTTGCTTTGGATTCGTCAAGATCAACTGATCTTGAATGCAATTATCGGCTCCATCTCTCATACTATCATTCCCTTCAAAGCCCAAGCTGCTATAGCTCGTGAAGCATGGAATATTTTAGCCACCATTTATGCCACCCCTTCCTGTGGCCGTATCAAACAAACCAAAACCCAGCTGAAACAGTTAACCAAAGGATCTGATAATATCACCACCTTCCTTCAAAGTGTCAAAGCCAAGGCTGATGAACTTGCACTTTTGGATGCACCGTTACATCTCGAAGATCTCACTGACAAAATTTTGGATGGTCTTGGGGATGAATACAAGGAACTCACTTGTGCTGTCCAAGCTAGGGACATGCCGATCTCCTTTGAAGAATTGCATGAAAAGCTGCTGAACTTTGAAGCTTCAGAGCATGCTTCTAGTCCAGGCTTGCTTCCATTTCCAGCCACTGCCAATCCAACAAGCAGAAACTATACTCCTTGGCGCTCCCCTGCATCCTCAGGCTCCAAAGCTCATGCATGGCATCCTTCGGCTGCAGCCAATACCAGGTACCCTGCACCACCATTTCGTGGTTCGCAAGTCCCTCCAGGTACTCGTCCTTCATGTCCCTATTTGGGATATTGTCAAATATGTCGTATGCAAGGTCACACAGCTATGAGATGTCCCTCCTTTAAACTCATTCCAGTCAATGCCTCTCATCCTCCCTCACCACAGCATCCTTACCCTGCGATGGCAACCTAGAGCTCATTTTGCAGCCACTTCTTCTGGTACAACTCCATGGCTCCTAGACAGTGGAGCCTCCCACCATGTTACATCCGATCTTGATAATCTCTCCATGCATGTTCCCTACAATGGTTCCGATGACATTATGATTGGTGACGGCACAGGTCTTTCAATAACCCATATTGGTTCTTCCACTCTTAACACCTCTCAACATACATTTTCATTAGATAATGTCTTGTGTGTTCCTGCCATGCAAAAGAATCTTATTTCTATTTACCAATTTTGTGTTACTAATAATGTCTCTGTCCAATTCTTACCAAATGCTTTTCTTATCAAGGATCTTCACACGGGGGAAATACTACTAAGAGGCAAGGTTAAAGATGGCGTGTATGAGTGGCCGGTATCCCCATCGCCTATTGCTTTTCCCAGCATAAAAGTTTCTTTATCAGATTGGCACCACCGCTTAGGACATCCCGCTCTTCCTATTTTGAAACAAATTGTTTCACAAAATAATCTCTGTTTTCCCTTGTCTTTTGCAAATAATTGGTCTTGTAATGCATGTCTAAGCAATAAGAGCCATAAGTTATCTTTCTCTCATTCAACTATTGTCTCCACTTAGCCTCTAGAGATAATCTTTTCGGATGTTTGGACATCACCAATTATGTCCACGCATGGTTTTAAATATTATGATATATTTGTGGATCATTGCACTCTCTATATTTGGTTCTATCCACTTAAACATAAATCGAATGTCCAAACTACTTTTGTTTGATTTAAAGCCATCGTTGAAAAATATTTTGACAAGACCATCAAAACTCTTTACACGGACAATGGTGGAGAATATATTGCCCTTGTCGATTTTTTGTCAACCCATGGTATTTCTCATCTTACTACTCCTCCTCACACTCCGGAACACAATGGTTTTTCTGAACGTCGTCATTTGCACATTATTGAGACTAGTCTTGCCCTATTAAATCATGCCTCACTTCCCCTGGTTTATTGGACATATGCTTTTGCTACATCTGTATATTTAATAAATCGGATGCCTACAGTCACTTTAGGTATGTCTTCACCCTACGCGAAAATATTTTCCTCTACCCCAAACTATTCCAAACTCAAAGTTTTCGGTTGTCTATGCTATCCTTGGCTCAGGCCGTATACCACCCATAAATTAGACACCCGCTCCACACCATGTGTTTTTCTTGGCTACTCCTTGACCCAAAGTGCTTACTATTGTCTAGATCCTTCAACCACCAAATTATTTGTTTCTAGGCATGTTCGATTTGTTGAAAATATTTTTCCATTCCATCCGCTGGCTGCCTCTGTTTCTAACCCTTTGAATTCCATTGTTGCTTGGTTTCCTTTGCCCATTCATGTTCCCATTTCATCACAGGTTCTCCCAATCACCATGCCATCTTCAGCTCCTGTTCACCAGCAGTCCCTCAGTGAAGCTTCCCCAATTTCCACTATGCCTGTTGTGTCTTCTTCTCCCACACAAGGTACTTTATCTATCTCTGCTATACCAAACACTGTCACATTGCCACCCCCACTGTCTTCATCCATAGAACCCATTTCTCACAACACATCCCGACCTACCCACAACATGACTACAAGATCTAAAAGCAACATCTACAAGCCTATTACTAAATTAAACCTTCATGTCCAGCTTAATCATAATGATTCGGAACCTACAAGCTTTACACAGGCTTTCAAGATTCCTAAATGGCGTGAGGCCATGTCTGCAGAATTTGATGCCTTGGTCAAAAATGGCACCTGGACTCTTGTTCCCTATTCTCGCAGTCAAAATCTGGTTGGAAACAAATGGGTGTTTCGGGTAAAGCACAATTCCGACGGGTCAGTCAACAGATTCAAAGCTCGCTTGGTAGCCAAGGGCTTCCATCAACGGCCTGGAATTGATTTTCATGACACTTATAGTCCTGTTGTTAAGCCATCAACAATAAGGCTTGTTCTCAGCATTGCAATAAGTCGTGGGTGGCCATTACGTCAACTTGATGTAAACAATGCCTTTCTTCAAGGCCATTTATCTGAAGATGTATATATGTGTCAACCTCAAGGCTTTGTTGATCATGACAGACACTCTTATGTCTGCAAACTCAACAAAGCAATTTATGGTTTAAAGCAAGCCCCACGGGCTTGGTATCATGAACTCAGGGCATTCCTTCTGCAATTTGGATTTCTGAACTCTCATACAGATACGTCATTGTTTATTTTTCAGCATCATGCAGTCACAATGTATCTTCTTGTCTACGTTGACGATATCATTCTTACAGGAAACACCATGGATACAATAACTCACTTCATTTCTCAGTTGGGCCACCGTTTCTAATTCAAAGATCTCGGCCACCTCACTTACTTTTTGGGAGTTGAAGTTGTTCCAAATTGGAAGGGTTTGCTGCTTTCTCAGAAGCGATACATTAAGGACCTTCTTCATCAAACCAAAATGACTGATGCAAAAGCTGTTCTCACTCCCATTCCCACAAGTCCTGCTCTTTCGATTACATCAGGGTCAACTCTCTCTGATCCCACTGAGTATCGACGAGTTGTGGGCAGTCTTTAGTATCTTCTTCTCACTAGGCCCGACATAGCCTTTGCTGTCAACAAACTGTTACAATATATGCATTGTCCTACCACCGAGCACTTGTCCTTTGTCAAGCGCTTGCTGCGATATCTTGTTGGCACAATTGATGAAGGTTTACAACTCCATAAACTTTCCCCACTCAGCTTACATGCGTTTACAGATACTAATCTCAGTCTTCATGCCTTTTCTGAAGCTGACTGGGCAGGAGACAAGGATAACTTCTGCTCGACAAGTGCATATATTATTTATCTTGGTCCAAATCCAATTGCCTGGTGTTCCAAAAAGCAACGTACAGTTGCTCGATCTTCTACTGAAGCAGAGTATCGCTTTGTTGCCAACACTGCTGCTGAGCTAAATTTTATTTGTTACCTTCTGACTGATCATGGGATCACACTTCCTTGCTGCCCTGTTATATATTGTGACAACATTGGGGCGACTCAACTTTGCTCAAATCCTATTTTTCACTCCCGTATGAAACATGTTGCCATTGATTTTCATTTTATAAGGGATCAGGTACAAACTGGTGTGCTTCGAGTTGCACATGTTTCCTCTGAAGATCAACTTGCAGATGCTTTAACTAAGCCCCTGTCAAGTACTCGGTTTGTACAGCTCAAAAACAAGATTGGAATTCTCTCCCGAGCTCCATCTTGAGGGGGTATAATAGAGATAATGTTAGCTGTAAATATTCAAACTGTATTTGAATCTCTTATCTGAGATATTATATCAGATTAGTTTGTATTTTAAACATTCAAAAGTCTGCTGTATCTACTCCTAGTCTGTAGGAGATTTGATATTATCTTTTGCCTATTGGCTGTGTATTTATATGTGAACTCATTCAGTAATAAAATAAGTGTTACTGCATATTACAACCACACTTCCAAATAGTATTTAAAATACTTAGTGCATAAATACTTTATAAACTCCTTTTTCAATCATTACACTTTACATCTTATATTTTATGCATAGTTTTTTTTTACTCAACATCTCTGTTTTTTAATCCGTTTACATGCCATATCTTAAGTTAAATTTATTACAAAAATGCTATTATGTGGCCGCTAGTTTTCTCACAAAAAAGAACCACTGAATAACTAAAGAAAATAGCTAAACTGAGGCAATGATATTCTCCGGTGAGCCCCACCCGGCGACCCCCACCTAACAATTCCATCTCTAGACCTGGGCTTTGTAGCTCCCCCAGTTATCTTGTTTTTTTTCTTCTCTGTTTCTTTATTAGCCAAGTTGGCAACTTGCAACCTCACTGAACTCGCCTTTCCCCCTACCATGAAGAGGCGAGTCGCTTTCTCAACTCTCAAGTCTTGAGGATAGTGCTCTTCACGTCACCCCCAATTAGTGAGTGACCTTCGAGTTATCAGATCCGTTCAATTACCGATACACGCACATACATACCCGCATAATAGGGAAAATATAAGGGTAATGATGTAATTGCATGCTGTGTCTGTGGGAAATAACCATCAAGAAAGCAGAACTTCTATTTTATTCAATCTCAATGAAGATTATGACTTTGCAACCAGCTTTTTAAAACTCAACCAATCATTTACAATTCCACTTCCAGTGCAAGAAAACATGGATATTGTTGTTCTTTGAAAAATCTGGTTATTGATTCTGGGAACTTTCTTGTCTAAATTTACTAGCAGGCTGAATTGCGATGCCATCACTTCTCAACCTGATCATTAAGATTGTTTTGTGGATACTCCATTTTTTTTGGTACTTCTTGGTTTGCGTCAAGAATCGAGCTGGTGGAAATTAAATCATGGTATCTTGGACAAATTCTGAGCTTGTTTTTCAAAGTATTTTTTTTGTTTAAAAATACATTAAAATGATATGTTTTTATTTTTAAAAAAATTATTTTTGATATCAATATATCAAAATAATTTAAAAATATCAAAATAATTTAATTTACAATAAAAAATAAATATTTTTTTTTAAAACACTTTTAAAATCCATTTCCAAACACCTAGAAACAAAGAGAAACGTTAACAGAGGCATGTGCAATCAGTATCATGCATACAAATTCCTCGCAGAGAGAAGGAAAGTTGCTGTGCATATCATATGGGCTGATAGAACCAGTCGGTGCAGGTGTCACATATTCAGTCGGGCACACATGCGTTATACAAAGACTGTCATTTTTGTCTCTGTTTGTATTAGGATAATAAATATTATTTATATATAATGTTCAGTGCATGATGGAATCAGATCGATCTGCACGAATTTCTTTCTTTTTTTAAAAAAGAAACTCAAGCATTTTGTGATTGTAAAATTTATATCAACGGGAGTACGTAATAGACTGCTTTAATGACTCGTCCCTTTTAATATATAAAACTCCAAAACATATTGTTTAAGTGAAGATCATTTTTTTATTAGTCTTTTCACTTGAGTTATATTTTTTAAAATGTGCATCACCATACTTAAAAAAAAATGAATTTAACATCTTTAATTGATTTCTGTTTAAAAAAATTTCTTAAAAATGTTATAACATTTTCCCTACGCATTTTTCTTATTACTACAGATGATATTTATTATATATAAGCATCGAATTTGTGATTCACGATCATATTTTTTTACTTGATGTAAAAAAACACATTAATAACTCCTACACATTAATTTTTTTGCATTGGAATATTTTATTTAATTGCAACTGAATTAGTTAAATAGACACGTTAATAACTAATTATGTGCTAATGTGTTTGTAGTCAATTGTATGGGAAAGAATTGTGAATACCCTTTGGGATCATCAGGGAACTAGAAGACTAGAAGGGCAGTTTCCTATGATTGAATCCCAGCACATGGAACAATTAGTAGTTCCAGTTCTAGATGGGGAGATCAAGGCAACTATGTTCGACATGAAGCCTTACAAGGCTCTAGGGCAGGATGGCTATCAACCAATATTCTATCAATCTTAGTGGCATGTAGTCGGTCAGTCAGAATGTAGGTATGTTAGGGATATTTTTGCGGGCAAGATTGATGTTTCTAATATTAATCATTCCTATTTAGCCCTTATTCCAAAAATTCAGATGTCGAAGTATCTTCATCAATTTAGACCAATTGGTTTTTGCAATTTGATTTTTAAAGTAATGACTAAGGTGATAGCTGGGAGACTGAATGAATTGATGCCGAAATTGATTAGTGAAGTTCAAAGTAGCTTTGTTCCAGGACAATATGTTACAGATAATATCATTGTCGCCCAGGAAATTATCCATTCAATGTGAAGAATGAAAGGTAAAAGAGGAGTTATGGCTATTAAAGTTGATCTTGAAAAGGCTTATGATAGACTAAGCTGGAGTTTTATCCGGGATACTCTTATTGATGCTAGATTACCTAGTGAAATGGTAAAAATCATCATGCAATGTATCGAATCTCCAACTCTTAGTGTAATGGGGAATGGTTGTGTATCACAGGAATTTGTTCCATGTAGAGGTATAAGACAGGGGGATCCACTATCGCCATACATATTTGTCTTGTGTTTAGAAAGATTATCTCAACTAATAAACAAGAGTGTGGAGGATGACAGCTGGAAGCCTTTTACAGTGAGAAGGAATGGTTTGAAGATTTCACACTTGTGCTTTGTGGATGACATGCTATTATTTGCAGAGGCTAGTTTGGACCAAATGAATAGAGTTAATCAATCTCTTAATGATTTTTGTGCAGCATCGGGTCAGCGAGTTAGTGTTGCGATGTAAAACCCCGGGAAATAAATGTAAGTGTTAAATAAAAGAAATAAATTAAAAGAGAAATAAAATAAGTTGAGGGGAGGGTGAAATTGAAATAAATGTAAAGATTATGACTTATAATATAAGAAGAGAACATGTGGGGTAAAAAGGAGCATTTAAAGGAGATGGGGGCCTAAGTGCAATAAGAGAAATTGAGGAGTATAAATACCCCTCCTTTCCCTCCTTTCCAGGAGAGAAGGAGGGGGAGAAAGAAAGGGAGATTTTGATATTTTCTTCCCCAAATTAAAGAAAAATTCCAAAGTGAAAGTGAGTTTAAGGGCTACCAAAACATTCAAACATCAAAACCCCAAAGATTTGGAGTATTATTGGAAGGAGAAAGTGGAGGAAAAGGAGTGTTTGGGCTGCCAACAGTAGGAAGAAGAAGAAGAGAGGAGAATATTGTGATTTCACAAGCTATTAGAACTTGAATCTCTCTTGGTAAGGTATTTCTTATATGCATTTAAAAGATTCTCTACTTTATGGTTAAAGTGCATGACTTTTCTTTAAGAATTTTGGGTTAGGGTTCTTGAAAATTTTCTTTTGGGGGAAATGTGGACTTTTGTGTGCAATTGATGTATGTGGCATGAAATAGGATGTGAATGTTGTGTATTGAATGGTTGAGCATGAAAAGAATGAGGAAAGTCTTGTTTTCCCAAGGTCAATTTTCGGCCAAATGCATGTGTTGCAGAAATTAACAATGTCACATATTCATGTCTTGACTTTGAGAGAGAATTTGAATGGGAAAACAAAGGAATTAGGATCGGGTTTCTTCATAGGAATTGTAGTTCTGGATGTCTACTATCCAAGAAAACTTGTTTAACTACATTTGGAATTTTATAACTCTAGTTAAGGGTCACCCAACATGGCTGTGCAGGGCAGACTCTGCAGAACAGGAGGTCTGTCACATTCGAGATGCATTTCGTAAATTTTGGAAGCAGAACTGGGTTTTATAGCCTTCATAAGAGTTGTAGCTATATATGTCAGCTTTCTAACAAGATAAATTGTGTACAAAACGGAGTTCTACAGCTCCAGTTATAGTGAAAAATCTGGTCAGAGGTCAAAATCTAGCCTCTGCTGGCAACTTTGAGAAAAAGGGGAAATGAGGTGGGAGGTCATGAAACGATGGAGTAAAATTAAGCCAATTTTAGAACATCTAACAAAGAAAAATGAAAATACCAAATGACGATAGAGGGTTGACTTTAACTATGGGTTTGGCTGGCATACATGTGTGTGTTCTGTTGGGATTTGTTGATTGGGGTTATGTTATTGCCCACCTGATATTGTTGAGACATGTTATTGTTTCAGGACCTGTTATTGTTTCGACTTGTCACTGTTTTAGGACATGTTAGTGTTTGAGGACCAGTTCTCTTTGTCGGTTTCTACAATAGCCTCCTCGACAGAAATGACTTAAACGTTAGTTACAATTTCATGGTATGATGGTGTGAAATGTGGACACTTGAATATGAACATATGAATTATTGAAATATTTGTGGTGACGAATGTGATTCAAAAATACAAATGTATTGATTAAGATCATTGATGTCATAGGTGGTGTGGTCGGGATTGGACCATCGTCAAGGCCGGAACATCCCACAAGTGGAGCAGGTAGGTGACTTAAACCTTCCTTTTTCATACATTGAATAAGGAAATACTTTAACATGAATACTACTCTATTGTGTAAGAACCTATATCAGATTGTTGAAAGCGTAAATGTTGACGAATGATTGATTAGCTTCGGCTAATGGCATCCGAAAGGGTGACCGGAACAAATGATTGATTAGCTTCGGCTAATGGCATCCAAAAGGGTGACCGGAACAAATGGTTGATTAGCTTCGGCTAATGGCATCCAAGAGGGTGACCGGAACAAAATATTGATTAGCTTCGGCTAATGGCATCTGAAAGGGTGACCGGAACAAAAATATTGATTAGCTTCGGCTAATGGCATCCGAAAGGGTGACCGGAACAAATGGTTGATTAGCTTCGGCTAATGGCATCCGAAAGGGTGACCGGAACAAAATATTGATTAGTTTTGGCTAATGGCATCCGAATGGATGACCGGGACTAATGATTGATTAGCTTTGGCTAATGGCATCCGAATGGATGACCGGGACTAATGATTGATTATCTTTGGCTAATGGCATCTGAAAAGGATGACCGAGGTGAATGAACAATTAACCTCAGTAAATATGCCTTAAGATGATAGACTGGTTATTAAATATGGTTGTGTTGAGGAAGATGTTTAAGATTTTCTAGACCCAGGATGATTAGATCGAGATTGATTTTAAGGGTTCTGTTACTGTTTGGAACTGTTACTGTTTCCAGACCTGTTACTGTTTGAAACTGTTACTGTTTGATATGTTAGTGTTAGTGTTTGAGACATGCTATTGTCTCGGGACATGTTACTTTTAAATTGATGCATTTATATGCATTACAAGCTATTTGTACCAAGTACATGAAGAAATTATAAATGTTAATGCCTCCTGTAACTGCCAGACCGTTTAGTTACCATTATTATTATCATTAAGCAATTACATTTTCTTAAATGTTTTGTATTGCTGTAGGGACGTCACATCCACGAGATGTCTAAGGAACCCGATACACGGGAACCTACTCTTACAAGGAATCATGTAGATGCATTCTAAATCACAATGTATTTTATGTGAATCAATGTACTGAACACATAACTTTTATTAGACCCTTTTGTGTAAATTCGTAATGGCTATTAGTAGTATAGGAATGCAACCTCATGTCCATGTATGTATATTTTTAATATGAATTTCTAAGTATGCAACCACAATACTACATGTTGGTGCAAGATCCACTTTTAATGAAATGTTGATTGTATGGATGGTATTCTGATGATGTGAGGTAATTAGGTTCGCTGATTTTCGGTACCATATGTGTTAGATATATATAAAAAAAAATTCGGGTTGTTACATGCGAAGACAAAAAATTTCTTCTCCAATAATGTTTCAAACTCCTTGGCAGATACTATGAGCAGAAATAGTGGTTTCATGGTCACGAAAGATTTAGGAAAATACGTTGGAGTCCCTTTGCTACATCAAGAGTTACTAAGCAAACTTACAGTTATTTACTAGAAAATTTGCAATACAAGTTAGGTGGTTGGAAGTCTAATAATCTATCACTAGCAGGTAAGATCACTATGTGTAAATCAGTGCTCTCAACTATTCCATTGTACTTAATGCAAGCTACTGTAATTCCAAAGCACACCTGTAAGGAGATAGAGAGGATATGCAGAAGGTTCATATGGGGCCATCGGGAAGGACGAAATAAAATTCATCTTGTCAATTGGTCAAGGATGTGTCAGCTGAAGGAAGATGGTGGGATGGGCATAAAGAAAATGGAAACAATGAATAAGGCTTTTATAATGAAATTAGCATGGGGAGTAGCTCAAGGGAATGGTCTGTGGTTGCAGCTTTTAAAGGAAAAGTATATGAAGTTTAATAGAGGAGATGAACACCCATTTGCTACCTCGAGGGATTCAGTGTTGTGGAAAGCAATTTGTCAGGTATGGCATAAAGTGCATCAGAATATTAGCTGGAATCTTGGGAATGGTAAGCAAATTTTGTTTTGGAAGGATAGTTGGTTGGCTAATTATGGTCCGCTTCTTAATCACATAAGTGGAGAGGTTCCAGAGGATAAACTTAATTTCACAGTGGCAACATGGTGGATGCCAGGGGCACGTGGAAATGGGAAGAGTTTGCCCACTTAATCCCCATGCAAATTATGATGAGAGTCGCTGGTTATATTCCTCCTGCACAGGATATGGTTGACGACACAGTGATATGGGATCAATCCTCGAACAGCTGTTTCACGACAAAAACAACTTATAGTTTACAGGAGGACAGGAGACTAATGGATCAAGACCCCATTTGGAGGGTTATCTGGCAGTGGAAGGGAATGGAGCGCATCAAGGTTTTTCTTTGGACTATGGCTCATAATTCAGTTATGACAAATGAAGTGCGATGGAGAAGACGACTTACAGAAAATCGATGTTGCAGCCTTTGCTTACATGAAGTCAAAACAGTAACTCATGTTTTAAGAGATTGTCCTAGAGCCCATAAGATTTGAGAGACATTTGTCAAGGTAGAGGAGAGAGAACTTTTCTTCAGCCAAAATTGGTATACATGGATGATATCAAATCTGGCAATCAAAAGAAGAGATGCAGGCAGTGTGAATTAGCCATTGGAATTCGGCATAGTTTTATGGTATATATGGAAAGAGATATGTAATAGAGTGTTTGGCTCATCTCAGGGTAATTGGTATGGAACTATTCAGACGACCCCTGCCCAAGGACCTCTCAACAACATGACTTACGGCATAGCCACTAGCAATCATCTCTCGATTAATCAATTTCAAAATTGGCACCTCATGCTAAGCTCCTTCACTAAAGAGAGCCAGAATCTGCATACACAGTGCACGCAATTTTGCTCTTGGTCTTTTAATTGCAGGATGAGGCTAGAAATTCACAAATTTGTGGTTTGTTTCCTGAGTAAAGCAGCATTGTTCTTTGGTTGGTATTGGGCATGCTTTCGGTGTTGCTTTGCATTGTTCTTTTAAATTGCTTCAAGCTTTCTCCCAAATATGAATACCAAGGAACCAGCAAGTCACTTATATCACCTTTAATTTCCTTCTCATTTATGGTTTATAGTTATTGGATGAGGCACACAGCAGCCCTGATCTGCATGCAGCAGCTGGACCTGGTCTTGCAAAAGAATGTACAACGGCGGTAAGATGTCAATTGGTTGCCACCTGCTGATATTTGAATATTTTCATTTGAAGTGGAAGCTATATGTCATGTTTATGAGCACCAGGTACGGGTTTTTTAATGATCCATACACCATATATTTATAACTATTATCATGTAAATATAGTTGATAAACATTACTAATTTTATTGCACTAAACCTGGACTTGCCCCGAATGGTGTGTGTGGGTATGGTTGGGTTCTGTGTTTTTTTGTTTTGGATGTTCTAATTTTATATAGTTGGCTTTTTTAAATTTGTTTTGTTTGTGAGGTTATGTCCTGTCACTTCACATGATTTTTGTTGTGTTTTTTAAGGGAGGCCATGCTGTGTTTGACTTATTTTGTTTGTGTGTTCGGTGAGGGTTGTTTGGACTGTTTTTGCTGGACACATATATTAGAGACTCTTCGTTTTTGCTGGTCACATATATTAGGGTCTCTTCTCCTCTTTTTGGGTTTTTAGGCTTTCTTTTTGTGTGGTTAGTTTGCTGCTCTTTGCTCTCTGTTTTTACAGTCCATTTGTTCTTTTCATTTAAGTTGCTCTTTCAATAGCCTATGCTTATTTTTTTGGGTTTCGGTTCTTCAGGATTCTCAGTGTTAGCTGCTGCTGCCAATATTTCAGTGTGGTGTAATTGTTGTCCTGCTGTTTTGAAGGTATTTTTTAATATTTTTCCTTTTAATTGCTTGCTGGTTTTTTTTGCTTTGCCTGTGTATATGGTATTGTTTATGATGTTGCTGCTGCTTTTGAGTTTTTTGAGTGGTTGTTTCTTTTTGGTTTTTGAGGATGTTGTGCTATTTGTATTCTTTTTTGCTCTTTTTGTTTGGCTGTTTTGGTTTTGTTTCCATTCTTTTAGCTTCTGCCCTGAGATTCCCTTTGGTATGTCATAGCACCACCAGAAATATGCCAACAATTTATCATAAATACGCAAGTGTATGTGAGATGATTTGACTAGAAAAGAATATTGAGCATCAGAATTTGCACGGAGAGCATGCTTTTTCAGTTTCCAATGCTCTTCTGATTCATCGTCCTTCTGCATGGAAACATTGTTAGATTCTTCTTTTTTATGGTTCCCATGTTTTTCACAAGTTTCCAAATCCTCAAAGTCTCCATAAGCAGAATCGTTATCGTCTTCATCATTCGCTGTGGAGAGCATATTCCTTTGAGCAACTTTTGACCAATCACCAGTGACAAAACAATCACAAATTCTTTCATATATCTCCTCATCTTTCCAGTTTTTGAGATGAATGGTTTCTAAATTTTGAGCATTCATCAGCATTGACATTTTCAACATCAAATCCTTCTCTCAATTTCTGCAATAAATAGACAAGAAGAAAAATAAGGGCTGATTAGTACAAATGATTTCACTTATTAGACTTCCAACATGCCTTCCCATTACCAATCCAAAATACATTGAGTAGATTTTGATAGAGAGTGAACCACAATTTGTAGAATCAAGTTAAGGGATACATGGATATAGATGGTTCCTAAGAACATTTATTAAACCTAGATCTCGTGCATCGATTGCATTATTGTAACTTTATTTCTTCTGTTTTTAAAACAACGATGTGAAACAGATCAAGAAAATGATAATCTATGCAATTGATAAAGCCATTGTAGGTTTGCAAGAGCTAATAAAATCATAGCATTGAGCTTTGCCGCGGCTACTTCCAGCAGGCAGGCAGACAACACAGATACAGCAGCAACACTTTTTTCCCCTCCTTTTGATTTCCATATATGCATTGCCTTTGCTCTTGGCATGGCTGTAACATAAGGCTGTTGGCAACAATTTTCTCGAGGTTGCCATTAAAAAAAAATAAAAGGTTTAATAATGGGCGCAACGCCTCTTTGTTCATATATATTAGGTTTTGATGGGATTTTTTTCCTATAGCTATTTTTCCCATTATAGTTCTTGAAGTTAAACCATATTTTATACAGGTCACACTTATTCATCTTCATGTATACATCAATTCTCCCATGAGTTCCTCCTATGGGCACAACGCCTCTTTGTTCATATTAGGTTTTGATGAGATTTTTTCCTATAGCTATTCTTTCCATTATAGTTCTTGAAGTTAAACCATGTTTTGTTCAGGTCGCTTTAATTCATCTTCATGTATATATCAATTCTCCCATGAGTACCTCACGATTTAAGATCCCTCTTGCTATAAATGAGAACTCAACATGCGAGATCAAGAAAAATACTCATCTTTCAAGGTTGATTCAAATGACAACACTTATTGTGTGGGACGAAGCTCCAATGAATAATCGATACTATTTTGAAACATTGGACAGATCATTGCGTGATATATTGGGGCAAGCAGAAAGCAATCATTATTGATGAACAAGATGAACCGCCAACTAAACGACAGAAAAACAACCTTTCTCCACCATCGGAGGTAGCTTTGCACACCAAACACTTTCCATTTCATATGCTGATTTCTTTTTTCTTTTGCTTTTCCGCTTTTTCTATGTACAATTTACGAGTTTTTAATCATCTTTTTAGTTCTTTTAGGATTTGCTAAACTAAGGATTATAAATTGGATTTAATAAAAATGATGCTTTCATGAAAATTACCATGATTCTCAAGGATTTTCTCCTTAGCAAACAAAATTACAACCTCTCCCTTAGTTTTTTCTTTCCTACTTCACTTTCTACCTAGAATTAGATTGACAGTCAAGTGCCAATGAATTCATCTTTTATTAATTTGGAGTCATCATACAACAATTGGCTATGTTATTATATTGTTCATGGTTGGTAAGCTTAATACGAAAGGCATAATACAATTAATAGATATACTATATGATTGGCAGTCTCTCTGCATTATGTTTTCATTTGGTTTTAAGATTTGCTACTACTGTTTTTAAGATTGATATTTATGTTTTTTGTAGTTACTTGCTGGTTGTATTTTTTATTCTGTTGTTGCTATTGTTGACTAGATTGTTTTTATTGTTGTTTAAGTTCTTGGATATGGTCCACTAAAGACCACGTTTTGATCTTCATTGTAAGATTTTGATTATTTTTATATTACTTTGTGGATTTATGGATATGTTTGGATTAACCCTAAATTTCATGATCATGAATGTTCATGTTCTTTTGCTGGATAACTTCACCAAGCTATTTGAAAAACATGTACATTGTTACTTATGGTTGGTGAGCTTAATACGAAAGGCATAATACAATTAATAGATATACTATATGATTGGCAGTCTCACTAGGTTATGTTTTCATTTGGTTTTGAGATTTGCTACTACTGTTTTTAAGATTGATGTTTATGTTTTTTGTAATTACTTGCTGGTTGTATTTTTGATTTTGTTGTTGCTATTATTGACTAGATTGTTTTTATTGTTGTTTAAGTTCTTGGATATGGTCCACTAAAGGCCACATTTTGATCTTCATTGTAAGATTTTGATTATTTTTTAAATTACTTTGTGCATTTATGGATATGTTTGGATTAACCCTAAATTTCATGATCATGAATGTTCATGTTCTTTTGCTGGATAACCTCACCAAGCTATTTGAAAAACATGTACATTGTTACTTATGGTTGGTGAGCTTAATACGAAAGGCATAATACAATTAATAGATATACTATATGATTGGCAGTCTCACTGGGTTATGTTTTCATTTGGTTTTGAGATTTGCTACTACTGTTTTTAAGATTGATGTTTATGTTTTTTGTAATTACTTGCTGGTTGTATTTTTGATTCTGTTGTTGCTATTGTTGGCTAGATTGTTTTTATTGTTGTTTAAGTTCCTATTGGTTGTTTTGCTGTATTTTATTCAGGACATTATGTTATATTATGTTGTTATTTGTTCCTATTTTGTTCATATCTTGATTCAGCACTTTCTATATTGTCTTTCATGCTTCTTTTATTGTCTTTAATCTTTATATTGTGTTTGCCCTGTGAATGCCTTTGCTATTCTTCATGCTCTTTTGCTATGATTTTACTATTTGAGAATACACCATCCAAGATAATTCTCCAAGTATGTTGTTTTGATTGGTATGGTGATTCTTTTTTTTAGTTACAATAAGGTATTTTAGGCTATTTTATTTGACAGTTATGTATGAAAAAATATATTGTTGTTTTTTCATTTTTTTTCCTATTGTTTTGATTGTTATGTTTATGTTTTTATACAACACTTTCTTTTCTATGTTTCATGCTTTTTTATTGCCTTTTCATGCAGTTCCATGGCTTCTATTTTGCATTTTCTCTTTTGATACCATATTGTTATTTGCAGTTTGCACCATAAATCATACAGACAAATCCTTTTTTTTTATACATTTAATGCATTTTTTGATTAAATAACATCAATATTTTATCATTTCATTTAATACCTTGCAATGTTTTTTTTAAACAGGAGGATTAGCAAGAGGATGAAATTTCTCATTTTGAAGAGGGGTTTTAGCTTTGTTCTTCACGTCGATGGCCCTCTGTTTTGCAATTATCCACAAGTAATATAGTTTGTATTCTTTTGTAATCTTTTGTAACGCAGCGCATTTATTCAGAAAAATATGTAACCTGCGCTTGCGCAACATAATCCAGCTAAAAATATACGCATTATATTACTTGGTCTATAACTTTATGTTAATTATATAATATAGGTTTATTATTATCGATTTTATTATGTCACATTGTATACGCATAAATGCCCGCGGCAACGCGCGGGCAATATGGCTAGTCTGTCAATACACGGCATTTGTCACTTACTGCTGATTTTTATGACCCATTCCTGTGAGTATCGTCCAGTGAACCGAATTGAGGGCATATATCCATATCACATTTAAGTAAAATGGCTGGCAGCGTCCCAATTCATCGTTGAAGTAGCAATGCATGGGGAGGTCGATAATTTGGAAGCCCCATCTGCTAGGGTGTCTTGGATTTGTTGAAATATTTATTTGTCATGTAAACTAGTTTGATAGAAATTAAACTCTGTAATTCCTCACTTATCCTATAGGCTTTGGGAAATAGAATTGTAATAGGAGACATATTGTATTATGGCTATAAAAGCCACAGCACATTAATGAAATAGATAAGTTGCTGTGAACATATTAATTCATCATGGTATCAGAGCCTATCACACAAAACCAAAATTAAAACCACAAAATTCCATCAGAAATCCACCACCCAACATCTGCTGCCACCGAACCCAGAAAATTGCAACCCCAGATTCAATAAACACCAAACCCAGTTCATCCGAAATCATCATCCCAGAAACGTGATTGCTACAGTAGTGGTTTGTTACTGTAGCCACAAGTACTGTAGAAATCATCATCCCGAATTGCAAGAAACCCAGAAGATTGCAAGAAAATCCCAGAATACCCAAGAAACCCACAATCCGCAAGAAACCCAGAAATTCCACAAACCTAGAATTTGCAAGACCCCTTGAAACACAATGGACACCGAATCAAACCCCAAATCCCCATCTCCAGTCATACACGTACAAACTGAGAATTCTGGGTTTAATGCTGGCATAACCCTCAATGAAACCAATTATGATATTTGGTCCCAAATCATCGAAATGAACATAGCTGGCCGAGAGAAGCTGGATTACATTATGGGGGATTCCCCTCAGCCCGAAGCTAAAGATCCCTTATATCCAAAATGGTATGCGGAGAATCAAAAGGTTAAAGGTTGGTTACTCACATCAATGACTTCTGGAATTATGAAACGATACATTCGAATTCGCACTGCTCGAGAAATCTGGAGTGCCCTGGCCAAAGCATTCTATGATGGAAACGATGAAACACAAATATTTGCTCTAAATCAAAGAGCCTTTTCTCTCCGTCAAACTGGACGCTCACTGGCAACATATTATGGCGAACTGGTTGAAATCTTTCAAGAACTTGATTACCGTGACAAGGTGATCATGAAAGACCCCGAAGATGTTACTGCATATAAGAAATCCATTGAGAAATTACGAATTCACATTTTTCTGAATGGGCTTGACGCTGAATTTGAACAAGTGAGAGGAGAGATACTTCGCATGGATCCAAGTTTGGATCTTGAACATACCTATGCATATGTACGCCGAGAAGCCAATCGGCGAACCATCTCCAGTGATGAGTCTAGGACCTCTGACTCTGTTGCCTTGATATCACGGCGACCACCAGCCATTCGGCGACACCGAACAGGGGCAAATATCCCCTCTCACCTTTCAACCCAAAGTTTTGAAGTTGGCAGTAAAAATCGTGGGACATCCGGACCACCCAAATCATGCACACATTGTGGTGGCACAGGACATACAAAATCCCGATGCTATGATTTAATAGGCTACCCTGAATGGTGGGATCCTGCCAAAGCTCCAAGCAAACGTAACCCCATGGCATCTACTGCATGTGCGGCTACTGGACCCCTTGTAGATGCATTAACTGGAAATCATGGAGAAGCAACATCAGACCCTGCTGCTCTACACTCATCATCAAGCTCTCCAGGTAAGTCTTTCAAAAACACTACTGCACCTACTGGTTCATGTTCATGGATTATTGATTCAGGATCAACTGATCATATGTCATCTGATACTTCTATTTCCATGATTAAACCCTCTGAAACCCATGCTGTTTCCACAGCCAATGGAACCCCAGCCGAAGTTATTGGTGAATGCTCTCTTTCTCTTAATAATCTAAACTTAGATACTGTACTTGTGGTCCCTTCACTCAATTTCAATCTATTTTCCGTATCCCAGATCACAAAATTCCTAAACTGTGTTGTGATATTTTGGCCTAACTATTGTGTCTTTAAGGATATCAAGACACGGAGGACAATTGGGTGTGGTATTAGAAGAGGAAAGCTATATTATCTTGATCTCACGCCAGCTTCATCAATTGCACTTGCTCAGACAGCAGTATTGAAGAAGACAGTGGTGCCTCCTGGTTCGGTCTCTACTTCAGCTATATGGCTATTACACAAACAATTTGGACATGCTTCATTTGGGTATCTAAAACATTTGTTCCCAAAACTATTTGTTAATAATTCTCCATCACTGTTTAAATGTGAAGTTTGCGCATTAGCAAAAAGTCACCGAAGTTCTTACCCGACAAGTTTGAACAAAAGTAATTTTCCGTTTATGATCATACACTCTGATGTTTGGGGGCCAGCCAAAATTTCTACACTTAATGGATCAAAATGGTTTGTTTCGTTTATTGATGATCATAGCCGCATGACATGGGTGTATTTGATGAAAACAAAGCAGGAAGTTTGCTCATTATTTATACAGTTTCATACAATGGTTGCGACCCAATATAAGACTCCCATTCAAATTTTTCGTACTGATAATGGTGGAGAGTTTGTCAACCATGAGCTGAAACAATTTTTACATACCCATGGCATTACCCATCAAACAACATGTCCCTCTTCTCCTCAACAAAATGGGGTAGCAGAAAGAAAAAATCATCAATTTCTGGAGATGGTCCGCGCCACATTATTTGATGCTCATATGCCTCTTTATTATTGGGGTGAAGCACTTACTACAGCATCCTATTTAATCAACCGAATCCCATCTCGCAGCCTGGCCTTCCAAACACCCATTGAAACCTTAAATCAATGCCTATCCATACCATCCATGCCAAACCTCCCACCAAAAGTTTTCGGCTGCACTGCGTTTGTGCACATACCAAGTGCAGCTCGTCACAAACTGCAACCCCGTGCACTAAAATGTGTTTTTATTGGCTATGGTCTTCATCAAAAAGGGTATAGGTGCTTTCATCCCCCAACTCGCAGAATCCATGTCACCATGGACGTTCAATTCCATGAGCTGCAAATGTTTTATTTTGCTACCACAACTGCAACTCAGGGGGAGCAAAGTATGAGTATTGAACCTGCACTAAATTGCAGAACAGTGGCTAAATCAGCCGAAAACAAAGAAAGCAGAACATCATCTGCATCTGCTGGAACCATAGAAGAACCTGCACTTAATGAGGTTACAAGAGAAGAATATGCAGGTGTTGAAACTACAGGAACTAGTGAAAGAAATGAAGCTGAAACAAGTACAGACGATGAACACGAACAAGGAAATGAGCAGCAACCATATGATCATGATAATATAGCTGATACTCACAGATCACACCATCAATTGTCTCCACCTGATAGCTCTACTTCTCTTCATGAATCCACAGTAAGTCATGAACTCCCTTCTCGAATACTCCCTAACCGTACCACAAGGGGAGTTCCCAAACTTAATTATGAACCAGTTCTTAACTCTACTTCTAAATACCCTTTGAATAATTATGTTTCCTATCATAGAGTATCAAAGACATATGAATCATTTGCAAATCAATTATCTACTGTACATGTACCTAATAGTGTGCAGGAGGCCTTGAAAGACTCCAGGTGGAAAGAAGCAATGAATGAAGAAATGAAGTCCTTACAAAAAAATGGAACATGGGAGGTGACCGATTTGCCAATCGGAAAGAAACCAGTAGGATGCCGATGGATCTTCACGATTAAATACAAAGCAGATGGTGGCATCGAGAGGTTTAAAGCACGACTTGTAGCGAAGGGATATAGTCAAACATATGGGATTGATTATGCAGAAACATTCGCACCAGTGGCCAAAATTAATACTGTTCGTATACTCTTATCATTAGCAGTAAATCTTGATTGGCCACTACATCAGTTTGATGTAAAAAACGCCTTCCTGCATGGGAACCTCCAAGAGGAAGTCTATATGGAGTTACCTCCAGGATGTGAGTTACAAAATAAAGGAAGCAAAAAGGTGTGTAGACTGAAGAAATCATTGTATGGGTTAAAACAATCACCGCGAGCGTGGTTTGGCAGATTTACAAATTCAATGAAGACATTTGGATATCGACAAAGCAATGCTGATCACACTCTCTTCATGAAACACAATAAAGGAAAGCTCACAGTGCTAATTATATATGTTGACGATATGATCGTAACAGGCGATGATGATGATGAACGACGAGCGCTGCAGACCCACCTCTCTCGTGAATTTGAAATGAAGGATCTTGGACCATTGAAGTATTTTCTGGGAATCGAGGTGTTAAGATCTAAACAAGGTATGTTCTTATCACAGCGAAAATATACACTAGATTTACTACATGAAGTCGGCATGTTGGGGTGCAAACCAAGTGATACACCTGCTGCGGAAAATATTAAATTGGTTATGAGTTCAAATCAAATTCCTGCAAATAAAGAACGATACCAAAGACTTGTAGGGAGATTGATGTATCTCGCACATACTCGACCTGATCTAGCCTACTCTCTTAGTGTTGTGAGTCGATTTATGCACTCACCCAGTGAAGAGCATATGGATGCTGTGATCCGAATCCTGCGGTATTTGAAGTCTTCTCCAGGCAAAGGAATTATGTTCACTAAGGGATCATCATTATCAGTTGAAGGATATACTGATGCAGACTGGGCTGGATCAATTGATGATCGACGGTCAACTGCGGGGTACTTAACCTTTGTTGGAGGAAATCTGGTTACATGGCGGAGCAAGAAACAGGAAGTGGTAGCAAGATCTAGCGCGGAAGCTGAATATAGAGGAATGGCTAAAGGTGTGTGTGAACTATTGTGGATTAAAAATCTATTACAGGAACTCAATATTCCAATAGCATCTCCAATGAAACTATATTGCGACAACAAGGCAGCATGTGACATAGCTCATAATCCCGTTCAACATGATAGAACGAAGCATGTAGAAATTGATAGACATTTTATCAAAGAGAAATTGGAAGCAAAATTGATTGAAGTTCCTCATGTCCGATCCCAAGACCAATTGGCGGACATTCTTACCAAAGCCTTATCAAGTCAAGCCTTTCATGGAATTCTGGACAAGTTGGATATGCAAAACATCTATGCACCAACTTGAGGGGGAGTGTTGAAATACTTATTTGTCATGTAAACTAGTTTGATAGAAATTAAACTCTGTAATTCCTCACTTATCCTATAGGCTTTGGGAAATAGAATTGTAATAGGAGACATATTGTATTATGGCTATAAAAGCCACAGCACATTAATGAAATAGATAAGTTGCTGTGAACATATTAATTCATCAAGTTGCTGCTGTGAACATATTAATTCATCACAGTTGTATAATTAGATGATTGCTGTAGTTTATCAATGTGCCTTGATCTTTTTTTTTTCTTTTTGTTTAAAGTTCACATCTTTGTAATGTATATGAATGCAGCTTACTTTTTTAAGATATTTTATCAATCGTTGTTTTCAACCGGTCTGTCGTTTTTGCATAGTTGCATTGTATTTAGTTTTAGCCAGTCTTTTCGGTAATAGTATTTATCTGCTTTTTTCTTTTTCTTTTTTATTTGTTCTTTTCCAAGAACTTGAATTCCGAAATAATCTTAACAGTGGACTTGTCGTCTTCTTTATCCAAAAGAAGAAAAGTGTTGAATGACAAATAAACATTCGTGCATGTTTAACAGTTGATTTTACTTCCAGTTTGTAAATTCTTTCACACACACACACAGATATATATATATATATATATATATATATATATATATATATATATATTAGGATTATTTGGAACAGAACTGAGGGACAGATCGATCTGTGTTCTTTTTTCTGCTCAACGTAAGAATATAAGGAAACATTTATTTTGGTCCTCATTTATCAGATAGGCAATAACACACAGTAAATCAATAATTTTATTGTCACCGAATACTATGATGAGTGCGACATAATATGAAATATCATCCCAATCATGTTACAGAGGATATCTTATAATTTTCCAAGGAAAATCAATGGGTAGAGAGAATGAGCAACTTTGATGAATGCCAGGAAATATATGCAGCGGATGTTTTACTCGAGCATTATCATCATGCCATATTCATCGAGTGATCCAACCCCAAAAGAGGAAAAAAGATATTCCAGGTTCAGCATGAAGAGGGCTCTGCTCCATCATGGAGTGCACAGCAAACAGTCGCCTTGTGATGCCCTTGATACACCCTGATGGCTTCACCAGATGCCATGGACCAAAGTCTAGCTGTCATATCAGAAGAAGCTGCATGAACAAGAGACAGTGTTACAAAATGAATCAAGCAGGGAAAAATGCAATGGTCGCTGCATCTTCACTAGGCCTCCATTCCAAAAAAGGTATTAATTGCATCTCGACAACCAAACCATGCACCTGTTATAAGGTATGCACCATCTACAGAGAAAACACAGTCCCACACCCAGCGTTGGTGACCTGGAGATCGAATGAAACATAACAGCAAAGAATATCTCAGAGATGATTAAAACCTTTTTTTTCTTGTATAATACCCGATAAAAATGAGCAATGAGGGAAAATATGATCAATTACCTGTCAAGGTTTTCTCTAAAGTAAAACCATCAACATTCCATATCTTTACAGTGTGATCAGCTGATGCAGTGGCCAGATATCTAGCAGGCATAAAATTGGAAACAATTAAACTGAAAATCCATCAAGATAAATGGGAGAAGAAAGTAGGTAAGAAAAACTGCAGAAAATATAACTAGGAAAAACAGAAAATTGGTAAGATTAAACAAGGAAATATAAACCTGTGTGGATCACAAAATTCAGGTGAGAGAAGGCATTTGAGAATGTATTTATTATGTGCTTGTAGCTTATGAAGGGGCTCAAAGTTGGTCATTGTCTGCAAGAAAATACATTCGGCGTCAAATGATATTGCAGTCAAATTAAGCAACAAGGCAGTGTCAGATGGTTGCATTCATCAAGGGGCTACCTGGTTCCCTCGCAACAAGCGCCAAACATAACATGTTCCGTGGTTATTTGCAGCAACTACCAAGCTTCCATCCCACATAACTGTTAGAGACCTTACAGCTGTATCCACCTCGGGAACCTAGATACACACTATGGTGCATTATGATCATCTCGGGACACATCACATTTATAATAATAATGAATCATTAGCTAACAATGATCTAGAAATTGCACCCAGCAGCAAATAATATTCAAAGACATTAATGGAAGGAGGAGCAGCCATGTGCCTGTTTGGCTTTTGCTAGTGGCTCCCTCTGCCCCCAGGCTGGAGGAAGGCCCTTTAAATCTATGATGCCATTGTAGACGCAAAAGCATTACAAATGATCCACTTGCTTTCTTAAACTAGCTCATCTAGATGTATAAGCAAACACTTGAGTATTGTGTAACTTATCATAATAAAAGGAAATAGTAACTTGTGCAAAATGTTCCGACATTTAAGATAATGCAAGTCATAAGAGAATACCAATTCACAACTGCACAAATTTGCAGTCAAATCCCATACTCGAATGTTCCCATTTTGGTCTCCAGATATCAGCTCTGTCTGCAAAACCAGACACCACAGATTAGACTAGCCACCAAAAAGACACTAATATGCAATCTGATGCTTTTGGAGAAAGTGGCACTTAGAAGAATATCCACAAATCACACATAAATGATGGTGGGCATAGGTCAATCAAGATCTTTTCATGTTCTATAGCTAACAGACAGTTAAGTGATCAAAAGGCAATATAAACATGTTGAGAAAATTGCAGAATAGTGCCAATTATTTTAAACTCGGAATTTGAACAATATAAACAAGCACTCAAAAACTCATCATAGTTGACAGTTTCTCTTCTAAACATCCAACGCCATAAGTCTTTGGTCATGAATCATCTTAATCCTTGCCATTTAGAACAAAGAAACTTGGCTATCACATCTGTTATTACCAACTGATTTTATCAATTTTTGCAAAGGGCAAGTCTTCCAACCACTGACAAAGCACGCTGGTACATCGTGTCTCACAGTAAAAAAAGAGAGAAAAGATAAAAGAACCCATTCATGGCAAGTCTTAATATCATATTCCCCATTTACAACCACCCCACAATTCCAAAATCCCTTTCACTTCCCAACAATTTATCCTTCCTACAGGCTAAAAGTGATACACAACAGCTAACCTGGTTTGGGTGCAACACCACAGTGTTGACAGCCGCATGACTTTCATATTCCCTTTGACAACCAGGAGCCCTGCAGTTGAACTTCAAATAAAGATCAAGTCCGAAAAAATCCAAAAACATGCATAAAAACATAATTTCCTTTTAAAACACTGCATGATAGCATCCAACCAGGTTTTACCTCAAATCCCAAATCTTCACTGTTCCATCCTCAGACCCTGAGTACATCCAGTTTCCATCGCACTGAAACCCCACAGCCATAACATTTGCTGTATGCGAGTCATAGCTCATTACCTGTTAATGCAACATAATACCACATCACTAACACACACAAAAAAAAAAAAACATATTTCAACAACAAAAAAAAATAATTATAAAAAAAGGGCAAGACTTTCATTACCGGATGAGGACTGTTTGAGTTGACATCAAACAGCTTAATGTGTGGATTCCCAGCTGCAGCCAAGTATCTCTTATCAGGGGTTATCTCAAGCCTATTAACTTGCTTCATTCACCGTATAAATAAACAAAACAATTTATTAGCAAATTTACCAGCTAAGAAAAAAAAGCTAGAAATTAAAGACCCAAACTTTATAACAAAAAGAGAAAAACTTAGTGATTACCGAATCCGGGTATTGGATTGTACGATAACAACGGCCACTTTTTGCGTCCCAAAATCTGATAGTGTGATCATAACTGGCAGTGGCAAGTATTACTGATGGCTGTGTCATTATCTTAATAAAAATAATAATAATAATTATTATTATAATCACCTCCTAAACGCACAATAACGATTGAGGTTAATTAAGCAAAATAAGATTTCAATATCATAATTAAGAAAATAAAACATGCTAAAATACTAAATAACATGAAAAAAAAGAGAAAGTAAATAAA